>CAUYON010062591.1:0-13664 GCA_963573935.1 Arctocebus calabarensis | reverse complement strand
CAAACAATGACGGCTGCAACCAAAAAAAAAAAGAAAAATGGCCGGGCGTTGTGGCCGATGCCTGTAGTCCCAGCTACTTGAGAGGCGGAGGCAAGAGACTAGCTTGAGCCCAGGAATTGGAGGTTGCTGTGAGCTGTGATGCCACAGTTCTCTACCCAGGGTGACAGCTTGAGGCTCTGTCGCAAAAAAAAAAGACCAGCCTGAGCAAGAGAGAGACCCTGTCTCTACTAAAAATAGAAAAACTAGCTGGGTATTGTGGCAGGAGCCTATAGTCCCAGCTACTGGGGAGGCTGAGGGAGAAGGATCACTTAAGCCTAGGAGTTTGAGGTGAGCTGTGAGCTAAGGTGACTGCATGGCATGTAGCCTAGGACAACAGAATGAGACTGTCTAAAAAAAAAAAAAAGAGGCTCGGTGCCTGTGGCTCAAGCAGATAAGGCGCCAGCCACATACACCTGAGTTGGCGGGTTCAAATCCAGCCCGGGCCCACCAAACAATGATGGCTGCAACCAAAAAATGGCCAGGCGTTGTGGCGGGCGCCTGTAGTCCCAGCTACTTGGGAGGCAGAGGTAGGAGACTTGCTTGAGCCCAGGAATTGGAGGTTGCTGTGAGCTGTGATGTAACCGCACTCTATCCAGGGTGACAGCTTGAGGCTCTGTCTCAAAAAAAAAGAAAGAAAGAAGGCAGTGTCTGTGGCTCAAAGGAGTACGGTACCAGCCCCATATGCCAGAGGTAGTGGGTTCAAACCCCGCCCCTGCCAAAAACTGCAACAAAAAAAAAAAAAAAGAAAAAATAGCAAGTGTTACCATGTATGTCAGTAAAGCTTTCAATTCCGTGCCATGTACATTATCTATCCAAACAAAAACAAAAATGTAAAAATGGGCACTGCAAGTGCTACCACCCTATACAGCCTTGTAAAAAGCAACACTATGTAAAACACATTTATACACTGTTGTACTCTCTAAACCTGGAATTTGAATCTAGGGAGTCTTTACTAAATAATGCACAAAGGAAATAAGCCCGACATCATTCACCCGCACTGATTGAATAGCGTATGGTTCATCTGTGGCTTTGGAAATTGGTGCATGATGCACTGACAAGGATCTCCAAGACATACTGAGGAATGAACATGTTGCAGAAAAATAGCTATTTATAAATATGCATAATTGCAGCTAACATTGAGCAATTTCTACTCAAAGGATGAATTAATTCATTTCATCCCCACACATCTGAGGAATGTACTCCTCTTATCCCCATTTTACAGATGGAGCAATGGTACAAAAACCATCACTTTCCCAGCTACACAGCTAGGTGGTAGTCTAGGTTTGAACTTGGCAGTCTGGAAGGATTCCCTCACAACGGTTACCAGAGGTGACCTCTTGAGTACATATGAAAGGGGATACAGCTAACATGTAAAGAGCATCTCCTGGGCGGTGCCTGTGGCTCAAAGGAGTGGGGCGCTGGCCCCACTGTGGGGGGGCCAAAAACTGCAAAATCATCATCATCTCCTTTCTCTCCAAAAACAGTTTAGCTGTGAGATCGGCTGCTCCTAATTCAGTGGCTAACACTGAGCTGACAGGCTGGATGAAGCAGTGAAATCTTTTTAACTCCTTAGACTTATAGATGTCCTCCCCTTTTTTTGAGACAGAATAATTGCTCTGTCTCTCTGGAGTTGAGCGCTGTGGCATTATCACAGCTCATAGCAACTTCAAACTCCTGGACTCAAGCAATCCTCCTACCTTGGACTCCTGACTAGCTGTTACTACAGGCACCAGCCACCTTCCTTATCCCAGCTAATTTTTGGTTTTGTAGAGATGGGGCAGCGGTGTGCTCACTTTTGCTCAGGATGGTCTTCAACTCCTTTGCTCAAGCAATCCTCCCACCTCAGCCTTCTAGTGTGCTAGTATTACAGGCGTTGAGTGCACCTGGTGTAATTTTTTTTTTTTTGTAGAGACATGGTCTTGCTGTGATTCCCAAGTTGGTCTCAAGCAATCCTCCCATCTTAGCCTCTCAAAGTGCTGGATTGCAGATATGAGCCATTGTGCCTAGCTGGAAATTCATGTTTATGACAGTACAAACATGGAGTATGAGAGTTTATGACATTTGAAGACGTTTCTTGCCTTGGCTGGCAACTTCAAATAGTAACCCTTACCTCTCCTGAATTCCTGAGAGGTCTTCTCTGAGTGACTCAAGCCCTAGCACCACAGGGACAGGGTGGAAAACTCTGAAAAGCTTCAGAGACGATTCTATGATAATTTTGCTTTTAATCAATACAGACCCACCTGCTCCCCCTTGTGTTCAATGGCACACATTGCAAAGCCAAGAGTGTTAATTACCTCCAAAGTCCAAGACCATGGGAGGTTTACACAGCAATAAACCTACTGACTGTGGCACTAACAGTGTCCAAAAAGGGACCCCCCTCAAGAAGTGCAGCTTCAGTCTCACCTAGGGTGGAAGCAGGACAGAGGGTTTGGAATCAAGCTCATCCTTCCAGCAGAGACCTATTTATTTCCCCACTGACTGTAATAGGCCTGAAATAGGAAAGAAAAGGACTGATCATGCGTGTTGTAATCCTAGCACTCTGGGAGGCTGAGGTGGGAGGATTGCCTGAGCTCACAAGTTCAACTCCATCTCTAAAATTAGCCAGGTGTTGTGGCAGGTGCCTGTAGTCCCAGCTACTTGGGAGGCTGAGGCAAGAATCACTTAAGACCAACAGTTTGAGGTTGCTGTGAGCTGTGACACTAAAGCACTCAACCGAGGATGTCAAAGTGAGACTCTATCTCAAAAAAAAAAGAAAGGGACTGATCTATTTGAACCAAGCACCATTTTACATCAAGGAGAAACAGGAGTGAGGGTGAGGTGAACTGGGATGCACTTCAGCTGCTGAGTCCAAACAAACCTGGTCTTCCAATAAATGCTCTGACCATACCAGCCATGGGACTTGGGGCACAGTAAGCATCACTTTTGGGGGGAGGGGAGAGATGGTTTTTTGTTTTTTTTTTTTTGAGACAGAGACTCAAGCTGTCACCCTGGATAGAGTGCTGTGGCATCACACCTCACAGCAACCTCCAATTCCTGGGCTCAAGTGAATCTCCTGCTTCTGCCCCCCAAGTAGCTGGGACTACAAGCACCCACCACAATACCCGGCCATTTTTTGGTTGCAGCTGTCATTGTTGTTTGGCGGGCCCAGGCTGGATTCGAACCCGCCAGCTCAGGTGTATGTGGCTGGTGCCTTAGCCCATTGAGCCACAGACACCAAGCCGAGAGATGGGGTCTTATGATCATCCTGCCTCAGCCTCCATATAACTGTGATGCTACCAGCATTATACCCAGCTCATGACTTTAAAATGAGGCCATCACCCACTTTATGCTAGATAATTTCTGGCATATAGAGAATCAGAATAGATGGCAATGTATCTTTTATTTATTCATTTTTGAGACAGAGCTTCAAGCTGTCACCCTGGATAGAGTGCTGTGACATCACAGCTCACAGCAACCTCTAATTCCTGGGCTTAAGTGAGTCTCTTTGTCTCTGCCTCCCAAGTAGCTAGGACTACAGGCGCCCACCACAATGCCTGGCCATTTTTTGGTTGCAGCCATCATTGTTGTTTGGCGGGCCCGGGCTTGATTCGAACCCGCCAGCTCAGGTGTACGTGGCTGGTGCCTTAGCCAGTTGAGCCACAGGCTCCAAGCCTTTTTTTTTTTTTGAAACAGGAGTCTTGTCACCCTCAGTTGAGTGCACTGATGTCACAGCTCAAAGCAACCTCAAACCCTTGGAGTGAACTGATCTTCTTGCCTCCCCAGTAGCTGAGACCACAGGCACTCGCCACAATGCCCAGCTATTTTTAAAGATGAGGTCTTGCTCTGGCTCAGGCTGGTCTCGAACCTGTGAACTCAGGCAATCCACCCGCCTTGGCCTCCCAGAGTGGTAGGAGTGAAGCGTGAGTCACTGCACCAGGACTCATGTTTCCTTTTTATTATTATAATTCTTGTCATTGAAAATAGCTACTATTTAGCTGAATTACTCAACAAACAAATGGAACCAGTAGCATGAACACACTCTAGAATTCGAGCAGTCTAGTTCTTGCTGGAGGACCCAGGAAAATGGTAGCAGAAATGATGAAAAGAGGGGAGGGGTCTTTGACTTAGAGCATCAAGTGATATTCCTTCAGGTTTAAAAAGCCAACTGGGAAGATTATGCCCTGTGAGAATTTCTTTCTTTTTTTTTTTTTGGCTGGGGCTGGGTTCGAACCCACCACCTCCAGCATATGGGGCTGGTGCCCTACTCCTTTGAGCCACAGGTGCTGCCTTTTTTTTTTTTTTTTTTTTTAGAAAAACAGTCTCACTTTCTCACCCTTGGTAGATGGTAGAGTGCTATGGTGTCACAGCTCACAGTAATCTCCTGCTCTTGGGCTTAGGCGATTCTCTTGCTTCAGCCTCCCCAGTAGCTGGAACTACAGGCACCCACCACCCTTGGTATATGGGGCTGGCACCCTACTCACTGAGTCACAGTCGCCATCCTTCTGAGAGTTTCTAAATTAGAAGAAATACAAGCAAACACTAAAGCAAATAACTTTATTATCATTTCTTTCAAAGAACAAAAAAAAATTTAGAAAACATGTAAAACACAAACAGCTGTGATTCAGGGGGTAAATGAGGAAATGACATTAAATGGGCCTCCACAATGGTCTGTGCTGCACCAGGGCTCTGTTAAAAGGGCAGGTTCCTCCACCCCAGCCCAGAAGGAATTTGCCTTTTTAAAACAAGCTCTCTCACTAATACTCAGCTTACAAGGCCTTACCCTAATATCTTAGACTTGGTAACATTTCCTCTGTTTGAAAAGCCAGGCTGGAACAAGACTAATCCTAAACTAACACTCAAGAACAGCACACCCGATGCCACCTGTTGTTTGTCAGGATCTCAAACTTTGGAGGAAACACATTCCGCCTGTCATATTTTTTTCTCTCTAAGGGCACCTGTCTGAATTTGGAACTGTGGTGCCACGGGTGTTTTATTGGGCCTGTGCCTTACTCTCCACCTGGAGTCATGTTCTTCTCTATATGACATCAGGTGGAGAATAAGTCTAAGAAGGTGGCAAGAGGCTCCCAAGCAACAGGACAAGCTTATTTCTAGAAGGAATCTCCAATAATACCCTAGGAGGTTGGTGACACTATGAAGACATCAAGACAGAAAGGGGATAGAGCGGTGTCTCAAGGTGATCACCACGTGGGGTAGCTAGGGCAGGCCTGGGGTGGCAGATAGCCTGAACAGTGCTGGAATGGAGACAGCCATCCCTGCGCCCTTGTGTAGCAGCTGCTGGTATCAGGAAGCACCACCTCCTTGCTCACAGGAAATGCTTTTCAGTGGGCCAGTGACTTCACTTGTCCCTTGTCTGGAGAGGCCTTCATGGGAGGAGAGGGAAAGGGAATACATGTGGTCTGTTTTGGGTCACGATCTCCAGGGCGCCAAGCCTTGGGGTTTGGGTTTACTTGGGGCCGAGGCACTCTACAATCCCACTGCCCTTCATGCCATCAAAGAAGAAGAAATTGTTGTGAGGAGGATCCCTTTGAGACAGAGCCTGGGGAGAAAAATGAAGAGAGGGTTCAGCTCACATATTATAGAAGAGATAAAGGGGGAAAAATCTTCTAAATGCAGTCTAGGGAAATGGTTCTCAACTGGAGTCAATTTGCTCCCCAGGGGCTATCTGGCAATGTCTGGTGACAATTTTGTCTTCTCTTTTTGCTGTTCCTTTCCAGCTGTGCATCCACAGGGAGGTCATTTAACCTCTGAACTTTACTTACTCTGTGTAACATGAGAATAAGAAATGTATTGTCCCGGGGGTTAAGATAAACCATGTATCTCACATATCTAAAATAAGGGCTAGCACAGAGTCCCACTACCACCACAGAGCAGACGCAGAAATAATTATTCATGACTATTCAATTGAGTGAAGCAATCATTCATTTCAACACATCTTAAGCTTCACCCTTTATCACCTGAGAGGACACATTTAATCAAGAGACACACATTGGCTCGGTGCCTGTGGCTCAATGGGCTAAGGCGCCAGCCACATACACCTGGCGGGTTCAGATCCAGCCCAGGCCCGCCAAACAACGATGGCTGCAACCAAAAATGGCCGGGTGCTGTGGCAGGCACCTGTAGTCCCAGCTACATGGGAGGCAGAGGCAAGAGACTCACATGAGCCTAGGAATTGGAGGTTGCTGTGAGCTGTGATGCTACAGCACTCTATCCAGGGCGACAGTTTGAGGTTCTGTCTCAAAAGAGAAAAAAAAAAGAGACACACATTGATGCAGAAGGCAGCTCTTCCATGAGGACACAATGCAATCTACTTTCACCAGGGCCAAGACTGGAAACAGAGGGCCTGGGTGATACTATTCCTCCAAGGCAACAGTGACAATCTTGTGGGGTTATCAGACAGAGCTCTATTTTTTTTTTTTTGAGACAGAGTCTCACTGTCACCCTCAGTAGAGGTAGAGTGTTGTTGCATCACAGCTCATAACAACCTCTAATTCTTGGGCTTAACCTCAGCCTTCAGAGTAGCTGAAGACTACAGGCACCTACCACAACACCAGCTATTTTTTTTGTTGCAGTTGTCACTGTTGTTTAGCAGGCCTGGGCCAGGCTCTAACTTGCCTGCCTCGGTGTATATGGTCAGCACCCTATCCACTGAGCTACCAGCGTTGCCCAAACAGAGCTCCCTTAAAGATGGGTCAGACTTCTAAAATTACAACCTGGGTCATGGGTGTGTACAAATGTTTTGAGGGAAGTGTTCATATGGTATACGTGAAATTTCAAACAGGCGCTTAACCCAAAAAAGGGTTGAAACCTTACTATAAGCTACCATTTAAACAGGCATTACATAATCTATGTAAGCTGTTAGCTCAGTGCTTACTGGTTCCCAGGAACATTGTCCTGACATTAAAAAGGAAGGCGACTTCCTTGAGGAGGTTAAGAACAGGCTCCACACAACCTGAACTGCTTCTCTTGGGACTGGGACTGAGTATCAACCTCATTCCCTTTCCGTATCTGTAAAATGGGCACAATGACTCTTACCACAAGGGGTTGTTCAGTCATTCGCCCAGGGACATTTTATTAAGCATCTGCTCTGGCCAGGTATTATATACTAGACATTAAGGATTCTGAGAAGGTAGGTCTCTGTCCAAATAGAGCTTGGATCAGACAGAAATCTGGGCGAATAAAAAGCACCTGCCTGCTGGAGTTCCTGCTGAGAATGGAATACGATCAGGCT
Source organism: Arctocebus calabarensis (assembly GCA_963573935.1). NCBI lineage: Eukaryota > Metazoa > Chordata > Mammalia > Primates > Lorisidae > Arctocebus > Arctocebus calabarensis. Next base: position 6,397 of record CAUYON010062591.1, on the reverse strand, counting down.
TATAATGTGCCTGGTGCATAGTAAATTCCCAGTTAATAGAGGCTGCTATTACTAGTGGGGGCCTGGGCAGGTGGAAGGGCTTAATACACCACATTTGGAACTCCCAGACCCTCAAACTCAAGGTATAGGAGAGGATGTGTGCTTGAACATGAAGGCTGATGTGACTGCTGCTCTCACTACCATCTCTGCTACTGCAAGCAGGGACATCTGCCATGGACAGTGTGGATGGATAAAATGAAAAAAGATTTGAACCCGAGGAAGCATGACATGACAGAAGATATGGACAAAAAATATGGTATTTGGAAGGATGTAAGACAGTTAGGAAGGAAAAGATGATTGCTCTCCTTCACTCCCAAGATGTACTTTCTATAGTGGTTAGACAGTTCCTCAGGAGTGAAGGGCAAATGTAAGGCCTTCAACCACAGCTCGCTTCTGCCAGCTGGCTGAAGGCTGGAACCCGCTAAGTATGGAGGAGTGGCAGGGATGAGAGAGAGAGAGAAAAGGGCATGGGTGAACATGGGGCAAAAGGTAAAGTGCTTCCCAAGCAAGATGGGGTAGGAGGAGATTCCAAACACACCCAGCAACCAAGAATGCAGAGTACTCTGGCTATCTGGGATAAACAGAAACAAGATGCTGGGCAACAGCTGTCCCCAGCAGGCAAGAAGGAGGAGGCTGCACTGGGTTGGGGATGTAGAGAAGCCATGACAAACAATAGGGTCAGGGCCACCTGCCCTGACCTCTAATCTCCATCTACATGAGAAATTCAAGGAGCTGCTTCTCAGTGGGATGTAAAAAGTGAGGGTGCAAGGACAGTGGCCCTGATATTCATACAGAATCTCTGCATGGGGGTGCCATTGAGGGGCAATACTTGAGGAACAATGGCTAAGTAGTGAATAATAGCACAGGCTCAGAAACCAAACTGCCTGGGCCCAAATCCTGGGCAGGAAACCTCCCATCTCTGCACCTCAGTTTCTCCTTTATAAGCTAGGGCTTACAACCGGAATTGCTCCTACCTCATAGAGTTAGGTTGTGTAAAATGAAGTAAGGTCAGCGATGGAAAAGCACCGTCTTTGTGTAGTAAACTGTGGGCTTTTGATAAATGTTATCCATTATCATTGGTGGTGATGGTGTCATTTCAGGCCACAAAATCACCTATGTGCCCTCTTCCCACTGATGCTTTTTTTTTTTTTTTTTTTGTACAGACAGAGTCTCACTTTATCGCCCTTGGTAGAGTGCCGTGGTGTTACACAGCTCACAGCAACCTCCAACTCCTGGGCTTTGGTGATTCTCTTGCCTCAGCCTCCCCAGTAGCTGGGACTATAGGCGCCCACCACAACGCCTGGCTATTTTTCTGTTTTGCAGTTCAGTTGAGGCTGGGTTTGAACCCACCACCTTCCATATATGGGGCTGGTGCCCTACACGATGAGCTACAGGCACTGCCCTTTTTTTTGAGACCAAGTCTCACTATGTGGCCTTTGGTAGAGTGCCATGGCATAACAGCTCACAGCAACCTCAAACTCCTGCGCTATTGCGATTCTCTTGCCTCAGCCTCCCAAGTAGCTGGGACTACAGGTGCCCACCACAAGGCCTGGCTATTTTTTTGTTGCAGTTGTCATTGTTGTTTAGCTAGCCTGGGCTGGGTTTGAACCTGCTAGCCTTGGTGTATGCAGCCGGCACCGTAACCACTGTGCTATATAAGAGCCAAGCCAGGCCTTTTCTTTCTTTCTTTTTTTTTTTTTTGTAGAGACAGAGTCTCACTTTATTGCCCTTGATAGAGTGCCGTGGCATCATACAGCTCACAGCATCCTCCAACTCCTGGGCTTAGGCGATTCTCTTGCCTCAGCCCCCTGAGTAGCTGGGCCTACAGGTGCCCACCACAACGCCCGGCTGTTTTTCTATTTTGCAGTTCAGCCGAGACCGGGTTTGAACCCACCACCTTCGGTATATGGGGCCAGCGCCCTACTCGATGAGCCACAAGTGCTACCCAAGCCAGGCTTTTTCATTACTGTATTCTTGCCTGCGGAGTCTGACTTCAGATGGCCTCAGAATCCTTTTCAATACAGTGCTCTGGGCAGCCACTACCTACTTCTCAAATTGGGAATATAAACTGGAAATTTCATATCACTCTGGGGTAAGCAGAGTCCATGAGCCAGGAAACAAATATGGCTATTGTTTGCTTCTCTTCCCTTCAAATCTCCTTGGTGCCCATGACAAAGAGATTTCAGCAAAGGAAGAATTTACTTGAAAGAAAAGGATAGGGGCTGGGCGAGGTAGCTCACACCTTTAATCCCAGCATTTGGGAGGCCAAGGGGGGTGGAATGCCTGAGTGTACAGATTTGAGATCAAACTGAGCTAGAGCGAAACCCTGTCTCTAAAAAACAGCTGGGCATTGTGGTGGGTGCCTATAGTCCCAGATACTTGGGAGGCTGAAGGAAGAGGATCACTTAAACCCAAGAGTTTGAGGTTGCTGTGAGCTATGATGCCATGGCAGTCTACCAAGGGTGACCAAGTGAGACTCTGTCTCATAAAAACAAAAACAAAAACAAAAAAAGAAAGAGAAGGATAGGGAAAAAAGAGAAAATAAAAGGAGCCTTAGGAAAATGATTACCAATTTGAGTCTTATGTCTCCTGAACACATTTACAGACCCCAAGACTGTTAAGTACTGGGTCTCTAAAGGTTCCTCCTAAGCTCAAATTGGACACACAAACAGACTTGGGAAATCATTCAATGAGACACCACTCTGCTCCATGAAATGAAGGGACAGACCATTACTGCAAGTCCACTAAAGTAATCAGGAACCTGCAAAGTAAATTTAACATCTTTGGGCAAACATCAAAGTCTCTAAAGAAAGTATAACGTATTTAGGGGTGTGCTATAGTTTAGCAACCCAAACGTTCCAGAAGGGACTCAATAGCCCATCACTAGTGATTGGTAATGAGGCCTAGTATGAGGCCCTTCCCTTCTGAGACATCTACCTAACACAGTCACCCTGCACAGAGCTGGGTGGAGCTTGTGACATGGTGATGTGTTGCACAGATAATACTTTTCTGCCTTCTCTATACACACCTAAAAAAGAGGGGGGCTGTGACACTGTGGTGATGGAATGAGAAAAGCCGTATGGAGACTAAGAGCACAGATTATAGCATCCCTTCTTTCTTTCTTTTTTTTTTTTAAAGACAGAGCCTCAAGTTGTCACCCTGGATAGAGTGCCGTGGCATTACAGCTCACAGCAACCTCCAGCTTCTGGGCTCAAGCGAGTCTCTTGCCTCCGCTTCCCAAGTAGCTGGAACTACAGGCGCCCGCCACAACGCCCGGCCATTTTTTAGTTACAGCCGCCATTGTTGTTCGGCAGGCTTGGGCTGGATTCGAACTCGCCAGCTCAGGTGTACGTGGCTGGCGTCTTAGCCCGTTGAGCCATAGGCGCCAAGCCCAACATCCCTTTTCTGAGCTTCAGTGTCTATTTCCATTTCCTAAAGCTGTGTGAAACAGGACCCCTGAGCAATAGAACACACACTAGGTAAGCACAGGCATGCCTCAGGATAGCAGGCAGCACCTTAAAAGGACTCTGATCATCTCTGAACGTAGCTCAGATGAGGAACTCAAAGGCTATTTGCTAAATAGTCACCTGGATGGGCTGGAGAGAAGGGAGGAGGTGGAAAAGTGTTGGGCATGAAACAGGAGGGTGAGCAGGGTCAAAGGGCAGGCTGCTGCACGCCTGCAAAGTCAGGGTGTGGTTGGGCAACTTTTCTTCTTCTCCATAGTGAGTTTTTACCTTCACAATCTCCTGTGCTAAAATCCCTCCAACCACTGCACACACTGGGGCCATCTCGGAGAAGCAGTACCTAAAAGAAAAGGAAGACAAGTGAAATGAAGAATTGGGGAACAGGAGTGCAGACCCGACATCTGGGAAAGGTTAGCAATAGGTTCTCCTGAAGAAAAACATCTCTTACTAGGAGGGGTCCATTTGCGCAGTAGTGCTAATGCTAGCATCTAGATGTGAAAATGAAATCCAATGCAGGGGCTTCCTAAGTGGTTGGGAAAGACCTTTGAACTTTCACAAGTAGGAATTCTTTCATAATACTTTTTTAAGTTAAAGGAAAGACTATATCTGTGCTTCCTAAAAATAAGGTCCTCCAAATATCAGATGTTTTAGACCCCTGGTCACATTCCCGCAATTCTCGCCTTACCCATAGTTGGTGGTGAGTTCTGTATGCTATTCCCAGAAAAATGTCAGGGGACAGGCCTGTGATAACATGAAAGAGGCATGGGAAATTTGGGGTCTGACATTGAAGCAGGAGGGCAGGAAAAGTCATCACAACTCACACAGAAACCAGCCCTCCTGGGCCAGAATAGGGCACTGATATTGCCACCTGCCTCTCCAAATCACCAATACTAGAGAGCAAAACTCTTTCTTCTATGCCTCTCCAAGAGGTGCGCTCTGCCAGACCCACCCTGAACACAAAGGTGTATGTTAACGTGCAAGTGAGGACAGAGACAAGTGAGAGGGAAAGCCTCACTAAGAGACGCTGCCACCAGAAGGTCGCCACAAATCCCCACAGTGTGGCACGCATTCCTTCTGGACACTAAAAGGAGTGAGCAGATCTAAATGCATGATATTTTTTTTTTTTGGAGACAGAGTCTCATTTGGTCACCCTTGGTAGAGTACTGTGGCGTCATAGCTCACAGCAACCTTAAATTCTCTTGCCTCAGCTTCCAAAGTAGCTGGGACTACAGGCACCCACCACAACGCCTGGCAATTTTTAGAGACAGGGTCTTACTTGGGCTCAGGCAGGTCTCCAACCTGTGAGCTCAAGAAATCCCCCCCCACCTTGGCCTCCTGGAGTGCTAGGATTACAGGCATGAGCCACTGCACTGGACCCTAAGTAGAGGATTATTTTTTTTTTTAGTTTAGTTTATTTTTTATAGAGACAGAGTCTCACTTTATCACCCTTGGTAGAGTGCAGTGGCGTCACACAGCTCACAGCAACCTCCAACTCCTGGGCTTAGGCGATTCTCTTGCCTCAGCCTCCCAAGTAGCTGGGACTACAGGCGCCCACCACAACGCCCCGCTATTTTTCTATTTTGCAGTTCGGCTGAGGCCAGGTTTGAACCCGCCACCTTGGGTATATGGGGCCGGCGCCCTACTCGATGAGCCACAGGCGCCACCCATAAGTAGATGATTTTAAACGCAAAGAATATCAACTATTATTCCTTCGGTTCTATAACCTATGGAGGGATATTTAAGCTGTTCAACATGGTGATCATGCATCTTGGCATAGGTGGCCAAATAATTCCTTATACCAAACTTCTAAATATACATTGCTAGGTCCTAGTATGTATTGCCAAGATGTCCTCCAGAAAGGCTGAATCCATTCCCACTCCCATCAACTCCCATTCTGTTCAACCACACAGGTTAACTTGTCTTCCTGCTCATCAAGATCCACTACAGAGCTCTAAAATACATGCAGAACTACAGCAAAGGAAAAATTCATCAGCCATAATTCTACTGTTTAAAGGTAAACATGTATGGGGATACTTTCCTATTTTCAATTTTAAAGACAAGGTCTTGCTATGCTGCTCAGGCTTGCACTGAATTTCTAGGACCCCCTTACCTCAGCCTCCTAAGTAGCTGTAACTACATGTGGGTGCCACCATGCCCAACTTGCTTTTGATTTTACAAAATATACTTTTCTGTGTAAGCGTACTACACACACCATTTAACATTCTTATTCTTTTCTCCACAAAATAGCGTATCACCTCCGCAAAATATTAGTAAACCAAACCAGTAACATATATAAAGAATTATATACCATGACTACATTGGATTTAGGCTAGAAATCCAATAGTAGTTTCACATCTAAAAATAAAATGAATTACATATCACTTTAATTGAACAAAGGTAAAAACCACATTAACAGGCTGGGTATGGCAGCTCATGCTTATAATCCTAGCACTCTGGGAAGCTGAGGCAAAAGGATTGTTTGAGCTCAGGAGTTTAAGACCAGCCTGAGCAAGAGTAAGACTCCATCTCTACTAAAAATAGAAAAAAATTAGCATGGCTGGGTGCAGTGGCTCATATCAGTAATCCCAGCACTCTGGGAGGCCAAGATGGGTGGATCGCTTGAGCTCAGGAATTCAAGACCAGCCTGAGCTAGAGCAAGGCCCCGTCTCTAAAACTTAGCCAGGTGTTGTGGTGGGCACCTATAGTCCCAGCTACTTGGGAGGCTGAGACAAGAGGACTGCTTGAGCCCAAGGGTTTGAGGTTGCTGTGAGCTATGATGCCATGGCACTCTACTGAGGGTGACAAAGTGAGACTGTCTCAAAAAAAAAAAAAAATTAAAACATGGTAAAGTGGCTCGGTGCCTGTGGCTCAAGCAGCTAAGGCTAAGGCGCCAG
>CAUYON010062590.1:0-10094 GCA_963573935.1 Arctocebus calabarensis | reverse complement strand
TCACCTTCGGTATACGGGGCCCGGCGCCCTACTCGATGAGCCATAGGTGCCACCCATGATTTTTTTTTAATGAATTCCTAATCACCTGTTCTTTTCTACTGAGACTAATTATAAAGCAAGACACTAAGTTACCACTTAATTTAGATACATGGTGACTCGTCCTGTTCAGTGACCATGACCATAGATATATATCAAAGAATATCTTGTTATTTGTTCTACAGAAATATCATGTGTATTTTTCAATTTATCAAGGATCTTTACTGTATTATGTACTTCTAGGCATAATATATATATTTTTCTTTTGTGACAGAAACTCATTCTGTTGCCTCAGCTAGAGTGCCAGGTAGCTCACAGCAACCTCGAACTCCTGGGCTCAAGTGATCCTTGTACCTCAGCCTCCCAAGTACCTGGGACTATAGGTGCCTGCCGCAACACCCAGCTAATCTTTAAATTTTTTTAGTTTCACTCTATTTGTTTGTTTGTTTTGAGACAGAATCTCACTCTATAGCCCTGGATAGAGTGCTGTGGTAGAATAGCTTACAGCAACCTCAAACTCCTGGGATCAAGCCATCCTCTTGGGTAAGCCTCATGAGTAACTGGAACTACATTCACCCACCCCAACACCAGCCTCAACGCTTGGCTAGTTTTTTCTATTTTTAGTAGAGCAGGGGTTTCATTCTTGCTCAGGCTGGTCTTGAACTCCTCAACTGAAGTAATCCACCCACATCTGCCTCCCAGAGTGCTGGGATTACAAGCATGAGCCACCACACTCACCCCACACTCAGCTGGGGTTTTAATTCTATATCCTATATTCCCAAGAGGGATAAATGACAAAATGTTTTCATTCTCTAAAATAAATAGTTAAACCATCAAAGTGTAGTGTAAAGAAAAATATTTAGCGAAGCAAAACATGTCTAAATCTGTTTAACCAAAATAATTGTTTAACTTGTACTAAGAGCTTCTAAATAAAAAATAAATAAATTGGGAGTGGTGCCTGTGGCTCAGTGGGTAGGGCGCCAACCCCATATATCGAGGGTGGCGGGTTCAAACCTGACCCCGGCCAAACTGCAACAACAAAAAAATAGCCAGGGGTTGTGGCGGGCGCCCGTAGTCCCAGCTATTTGGGAGGCTGAGGCAAGGGAATTGCCTAGGCCCAGGAGTTGGAGGTTGCTGTGACCTGTGTGACGCCATAGCACTCTACAGTGGGTGATAAAGTGAAACTCTGTCTCTACAAAAGAAAAAAAAAATGGGTGAAGTATTCTCTCATAATTAATTTGGACTAGCCCAGATTTATTTTTATTTATTTATTTAACTTTTTATTTTTAGAGACAGAGTCTCACTTTGTTGCCATTGGTACAGTGCTATGGCGTCACAGCTCACAGCAACTTCAACTCCTGGGCTTAGGTGATTCTCTTGTCTCAGCCTGCTAAGCAGCTGGGACTTCAGGCGCCACCACAACACCTGGCTATTTTTTTGTTTGCAGTTTGGCCAGGGCCAGGTTTGAACCCACCACCATGGGTATATGGGGCCAGCACCCTGCCCACTGAGCCACAGGCGCCACCAGCCCAGGTTTATTTTAAAGACATTATCAATGATCTGCTATATCATAGATGGCTTCATAGAGGACAAATGTGGAAATCAGGAGAAGGAGTCAACATTTCTTGAGAAGGGTTGTTCTTCGCTTCTGAGGGCTTAACTTTTAAGTTGGAGTCTGTGAGTTTGTTGTGATATCATTTCCCACTATGAAAGTTGATTATACAGTTAGCTCAGTGCCTGTAGCACAGTGGTTACAGTGTCAGCCACATACACTGAGGCTGGTGGGTTCGAACCCAGCCCGGGCCAGCTAAACAATGACAACAGCAACAAAACATAGCTGGGCATTGTGGTGGGCACCTGTAGTTCCAGCTACTTGGGAGGCTGAGGAAAGAGAATCACTCAAGCCCAAGAGTTTGAGGTTGCTGAGAGCTGTGAGGCCACGGCACTCTACCGAGGGTGACATAGTGAGACTCTGTCTCAAAAATATAAATAAATGGGGTGGCACCTGTGGTACAGTGGGTAGGACACTGGCCCCATATACCGAGGGTGGCGGTTTCAAACCTGACCCCAGCCAAACTGCAACAAAAAAAATAGCCAGGCATTGTGGCAGGCACCTGTAGTCCCAGCTACTCCAGAGGCAAGAGAATCGCCTAAGCCCAGGAACTGGAGGTTGCTGAGCTGTGTGACACCACGGCACTCTACGAAGAGCGACAAAGTGAGACTCTGTCTCTACAAAAAAAAAAAAAAATATATATATATATATATATATATATATATATATATATATGAAAGTTGATTATACAAATTGGATCTTGCCACACACAACTAAATCACAGTAGAGGGGCCAAAGGGAAAAAGCAGTTGAGGCACATAACACCAGTTCCAAAGGTTAAATTAGGGTTAAATTTGGGTTACAAACTCAGCTATTGTAACCCTAAAACCAGTTTTTCCTAGTAACTTCTGAAACAACCTGCCCTGACTCCACTACTGGGAAGGCTGAGGCAGGAGTTTTTCACCTATCTGGACTTTTTATGTGCCTTACTCCCTAAGCTTAATTATTTCTAGCTTCTGATTTAAAGTGAGAGACATCTGGTCCTTTCATTTGAACACTCAGAGGCCATTGTAAGGTTACTAACTGGCCTAATTTCAATACCGTTGTGTCTCAGGGAATAAAGAGGCCCAAGGAGAAGGAGAGAAACCATAGGGAAATGGCTGGTCTGTGAAGCAGTCAGAATATCCACAACATTTATGGCTCGGTGCCTGCCACATACACCAGGGCTGGAGGGTTCGAACCCAGCCTGGGCCTACCAAACAATGACAACTACTATAAAAAAAATAGCCCAAGAGCTTGAGGTTGCTGTGAGCTGTGACATCACAGCATTCTACAAAGGACAACAAAGTAAGACTCTGTCTCAAAAAATATCCACAACATTTATGGATTAAATTTCCCATCTTATATGGGCGTGGTTTGTGGCACCCCCAAACAATTATGATAGTAATATAACGTTGGGTATGGAGGCTCATGTCAGTCATCCTTGGACTTTAGGAGGCCAAGATGTGATCCCTGGAGGTCAGGAATTTAAGATTAGCCTGAGCAACATAGCTAGCTCAGAAAATTAAAAAGTGACTACTTAGGCAGCTGAGACATGAGGAGCCTTTGAGCCCTGGAGTTTGAAGTTACAGTGAGCAAAGATCCTGCCACTATACTCCAGCTTTGGCAACAAAACCCTGTCTCTTGGCTCGGCGCCTGTGGCTCAACAGGTTAAGGCGCCAGCCACGTACACCTGAGCTGGTGGGTTCGAATACAGCCCGGGCCGCCAAACAACAATGACGGCTGCAACCAAAAAATGGCTGGGCGTTATAGCAGGCGCCTGTATTCCCAGCTACTTGGGAGGCGGAGGCAGGAGACTTGCTTGAGCCCGGGAATTGGGGGTTACTGTGAGCTGTGATGCCACAGCACTCTATCCAGGGTGACAGCTTGAGGCTCTGTCTCAAAAAAACCCCCAAAAAACCCTGTTTCTTAAAAAAAGTAAAAAAAAAAATCACTGATCACAGATCACCATAACCGGTACATTACTAATGAAAGAGCTTGCCAGGCATAGTGGGTCACGCCTGTAATCCATTGCTTGAGCACACCAGTTTGAGACCAGCCTGAGCAAGAGCTGAGACCCGTCTCTACTAAAAATAGAAAAACTAGTGAGGCGTTGCAGTGGGCTCCTGTAGTCTCAGCTACTTAGGAGGCTGAGGCAAGAGGACCTTTTGAGCCAAAGAGTTTGAGGTTGCTGTGAGCTATCACAATGCCACGGCACTCTATCCAGGGTGACAGAGGGAGAATTGGTCTCGGGGGAGGGGGGGAAAGAAAGGGAGAGAGAAAGAGCTTGAAATATTGCTCATGTTTGCCATAAACCTTCAATTTGCAAAAAACAAAATAAAGCAATGTTTCTTTCTTTTTTCTGCAGTTTTTGGCCGGGGCTGGGTTTGAACCTACCACCTCCAGCATATGGGGTCGGTGCCTTAACCCTTTGAGCAACAGGTGCTGCCCCAAAACAAAGTTTCAATAAAACAAGGTGTGCCTATAGAAGGTGGCAAATTCCATGTAGACAAGAATTTACACCAGTGAAGAGTCACAGCTTTTCCACAGTGGTAGCTGCAACTCTGAGGTTAAAATGCCTTTTCTTTTACCCCTATCTTTTGCTATCTGGGAAGATGAGACATAATGCGATTTTGAACTTGCTTTTATGTAAAGCTAATTTCTTCCACCTGTCAAAAAAGAAAGCTAATAAACAGTAGCGTTTAAATACTTAAACCCCTGACCTTAGAAATTGATCCTCAGGTCCTGTTCTGGCTCTAAGCCACCAAGTCATTGAAGGAGAAATTTTTCTTAGAATTTTCACCTTGAGACCTGCTTATAAATTACAACATATCACCTTATGTACCATAACACTGTGAAGTACTCCTGCGAGCCATTCCATGATTAGGATAGTATTTCTGCATCGCTCTTCATAAAAACAAAGTTGTTGGGCAGCGCCTGTGGAACAAGGAGTAGGGCGCTGGCCCCATAAACCAGATGTGATGGGTTCAAGCATAGCCCTGGCCATAAAACTAGAAAAAAAAAAAACAAAAAAAAACAAAAAAACAAAGTTGTTGATCAAGCTTAAACTGGCGGTGTCCGAAACTAGTCTGTTCCCACACCAAACAACCCAACACCACCAACCTGACTAGCTGAACTGCACCTTGGTATGTCCCCTGCGCCGGGAAGCGTGCAAGAGAAAAACTACACTTCCCGGCAACCCGTGCGCGACGGGCTCACGGCGGGGGCTCACGGCGCCCCTGTGACTTCCCTTCCCATTGGTGCGCAAGCCACGGAGCCCTGTAAGCGTGTGAGCCATTGGGCGGATTCGTGGCCTTTCCGTGGCGCCGATTTGACTTTTGTTTTTCGGTTGGGTTCTCTGACTCGGAGTCCTTGGGTATTGTGAGTATACGGTTTCTGGTTTGTGGTGTAGTGTGAGGGAAGAGGCCTTGGGAAGACTCTTTGATGAGGGATAAGTGCAGAAGCCATGAGGAAGAATGGGGCGTGAGCCTGGAACCCGGAGGTCCTTGAAGGGGCTGGGGACCGGAAGAGGAAGGTTGGAATTGCCAAGGGAAAGACCGCGGGTGCTAGAGGTTTGGGAAACGGTAGCAGCGCGCCTGTGGTAGCAGAGGGAGTCAAGAACTGGCAGGAGTGGTATAAGGGGCGCAGGTTTGGACGTCCACTCTAGTCTAAGCTTCAGCTGTCTCATTTGTAAAATAAAGGATAATTGGGCCGGGCGCGGGGGCTCGCACCTGTTAATCCTAGCACTCTGGGAGGCCGCGGCGGGTGGATAGCCTGAGCTCAGGAGTTCCAGACCAGCCTGAGCAAGAGAGAGACAGTTTCTACTAAAAAAAAAAAAAAATAGAAAAAAATTTAGCCGGGCATCGTGGCGGGTGCCTTGTAGTCCCAGCTACTGAGGCTTAGGCCGGCGGGTCGCTTGAGCCCGGGAGTTTGACGTTGCTGTGAGCTAGGCTGAGGTCATGGCACTTTACCCCGACAACAGAGTGAAACTATTTCTTTTTCTTTTTGAGACAGACCCTCAAGCTGTCGCTCCTGGGTAGATAGCTGTGGCGTCACAGCTCACAGAAACCTCAAAATTCCTGGGCCCAAGCGAGTCTCCTGCCTCAGCTTCCCAAGTAGCTGGGACTACAGGCGCCCTCCACAACGCCTGGCTATTTTTTGTTGCAGCCGTCATTGTTGTTTGGCGAGGCCTGGCTGGATTCGAACCGGCCAGCTCAGGTGTAGGGGCTGGCGCCTTTGTTGGTTGTGCCGCAGGCGCGGTGCCTTTTTTTTTTTTTTTTTTTTTTTTTTTGATAAAGAGTGTCACTATGTCACCCTTGGTAGAGTGATGTGGCGTCACAGCTCACAGCAACCTCAAACTCTTGGGCTTAAGTGATTCTCTTGCCTCAGCCTCCCGAGTAGCTGGGATTACAGGTGCCTGCCACAACGCCCGGCTATTGTCTGGTTGCTCTTGTCATTGTTGTTTAGCTGTCCCGGCAAAGCTCAAACCTGGCAGTCTCAGTGTATGTGGCTGGCGCCTTAACCACTGTGCTACGGGACACCAAGCCCTGAAACTATTTATTAAAACAAACAAACAAAAAAAGCGGTTAAAAATACTTAACAGTTAAATAAAATAAAACATGTCAACGTGCTAAACTAACGTTAACTGGTAGTAGACAAATTAGAATATACCTAAATACGGGAATCAGGTGGGTGTAATAGAAGCTAGCTGAAACCCATTAATTCATAAATAAACAAGGACGTTGTTCTTTTAGGAGATGCAATGATGACTGAGACACGGTTTCTATTCAAGGAACACAGACTGGTTGGAGAAATGATAGCAAAACCCGCTAATATGTTAATTGTCTTAGAGAATGACAAACGCAGTTCTATTTCAGTGAGATCATTTTGATTAGAGAGATTCAGGAAAGGAAAGAGCTAAAGGAGGTTAGTAGAGTTTTCAGGACAGACTAGTTTTTTGTTTTTTGTTTTTTTATTTTGAGACAGAGTTTCACTCTATTTCCTGGGCTAGAGTGCCATGGCCTCAGCCTAGCTCACAGCAACCTCAAACTCGTGGGCTCAAGCAGTCCTCCTGCCTCAAGCCTCCTGAGTAGCTGGGACTATTAGGTGTGTACCACTACACCTGGCCAATTTTTCTATTTATAGTAAAGACTGGGTCTCCTGCTTTGCTCAGGCTTGTCTGGAACTGCTGAACTGAAGCAATCTATCCTCCTCTCCTCCCAGAGTGCTAGGATTATAAGTGTGAGACACCACACCCGTCCCATACTAGATTTCATGAAGTGAAATTGTGAAAGCTGTAGAGCAGTGATTCTCAACCTTCCTAATGCCATGACCCTTGAATACAGTTCCTATGGGTTGTGACCCACTCGTTGAGAACCACTGCTGTAGAGGGAACGATGTTCCAGTTGGAGGGAAGTAAATTAACGGGAAAAGGAAGGAATATTTAGAGCAGGAGTGGGAAATAAGGCAGGAAGGACAGGTTCTGCCCTTATATAGAGGGCCATGAATTCTAGGCTAAGGAGTTTGGTTTAATCCTTTAAGCCATGAGGAGCTGTTGATAAATTCTATGATTTTAAGAAGCCTTGAAAATACTATGCTACGTGAAAGAAGCCAGTCACAAAAGACCATATACTATATGATTCAGTTTATGTGAAAGCCCAGAATAGGGAAATCTATGGAAACTCGAATAGATGAGTGGTTGCTTAGGGCTGAGGAGAGCAGGGATGAGAAGTGGGACATTAGTGAATGTAAAAGGATATAGGTTTCTTCTTGAAGTGATGAAACTGTTCTAAAACGTACTTGGTGAAAGTTGCACATATCTGTGAATATATTAAAAGTCATTGGATTGTACACTTAAAGTAAATGAATTAATGGCATATATGAATTACATCTTAATAAGACTATTACTTTTAAGAAGTTCCACATAGAGCAGTGCTCGTGGCTCAGTGGATAGGGCGCTGGCCACATACACCCAGGATGGTGGGTTCGAACCTGGCCCAAGCTTAGCTAAATAACAATGACAGCTGCAACAAAACATGGCCAGGTATTGTGGCAGCCACCTGTAGTCCCAGCTACTTGAGAGGCTGAGGCAAGAGAATCACTTAAGCCCAAGAGTTTGAGGTTGCTGTGAGCTGTGATGTCATGACATAGTAAGACTCTGTCTCAAAAAAAAAAGGTCCACAGAATCCTACCATAGCAATCAAAAACTATTTTTATTTTCTAGGTTATTTTGACAAGAGGCCAACTGGCCCAATTTGGAGAAGTTTTGTGGAAGAAGGTAAGTTTGAAAAAGGAGAATAATCATTTTAAAGGAGAGAATTAGAAGAGAGATGGCATATTTGAAGGGTTGACTGTAGAAAAAACAAATGGGATGAGAAAATTTTTTAGCTAGATTGGATAGGGTAACAAGTAGAGGAAAAGTATGTTTAATGGTCTTTCAAGTTCATATCAAGATTTTAAAATATTTTCAATGAATATTTATTGTCCACCTACTCTAATCAGGCACTGTTTTAGTTACTAGGAATACAGCAGTGAACAAGATAGATAAAAATCTCTGCTTTGAGTGAGTTTGCATATTCCAGTGTGGAAAGATAACAATAAATAAATAAAATATTCCAATTTGTCTCTAGATCTAAGGAAAGAAAACAAAAATTTAAATATGTCAGATGGTGATAAGTGTTGTAGAGAAAAGTAAAGCAGAGAAGGTGGATGGGGGTGCTAGAGTGATCGGGGAAGATGTCACCAAGAAAGTTCCTTGAGCTCTGAGGAAAGAGAGAGCAAGGCTCATAGGTAACTGGGGAAAGAACATCACAGGCAAAGAAAACTACAGGTGCAGTGGCTATGAAGTGCACATTTGTCTGGCATGTTTGGTGAACACCAAAGAGGCCAGTGGTTTTGGAGCAGTAAACAAACTTAAAAACAGCAGATAAGGGCTCGGTGCCTGTGGCTCAAGGGGTTAAGGCGTCAGCCACGTATACCTGAGCTGGCGGGTTCGAATCCAGCCCGGGCTGCCAAACAACAATAACGACTGCAACCAAAAAATGGCCGGACGTTGTGGCGGACACCTGTAGTCCCAGCTCCTTGGGAGGCAGAGGCAGGAGACTCGCTTGAGCCCAGGAATCGGAGGTTGCTGTGAGCTGTGATGCCACAGCATTCTATCCAGGGTGACAGCTTGAGGCTCTTGTCTCAAAAAAAAAAAAAAAAAAATAGCAGATAAGTTCATAGAGGTGGCCAATTCATGGAGGACTAGATTAAAAGGAAGACTTTGATTCTCTGAGGAAGGAGGAAGAGTCATGGAGACTTCTTTTTCTTTTTTTTTTTTTTGTAGCGACAGAGTCTCACTTTATCACCGTCGGTAGAATGCTGTGGCGTCACACAGCTCACAGAAACTTCTAACTCCTGGGCTTAGGCAATTGATTCTCTTGCCTCAGCCTCCCCAGTTGCTGGGACTACAGGCGCCCCCCACAAAGCCTGGCTATTTTTCTGTTTTTTAGTTTGTCCTAGGCTGGGTTTGAACCTGCCATCTTCAGTATATGGGGCTGGCGCCCTACTTGATGAGCCACAGGCGCTGCCTTTTTTTTTTTTTTGAGACAGAGCCTCAAGCTGTCACCCTGGATAGAGTGCCATGGCATCACAGCTCACAACAACCTCCAATTCCTGGGCTCAAGCGAGTCTCTGGCCTCCGCCTCCCAAGTAGCTGGGACTACAGGTGCCTGCCACAATGCCTGGCCATTTTTTGGTTGCAGTTGTCGTTGTTTGGTGGGCCCGGGCTGGATTTAAACCCGCCAGCTCAGGTGTACATGGCTGGTGCCTTAGCCTGTTGAGACACAGGTGTGAGCTCCTTTTTTTTTTTTTTTTTTTTTTTAATTAGACAGAGTCTCACTTTATTGCACTCTGTAGAGTACATGACGTCACAGCTCACAGCAACCTCCAACTCCTGGGCTTAGGTGATTCTCTTGCATCAGCCTCCTGAGTAGTTGGGACTACAGGCGCCTACCACAACACGTGGCTATTTGTTTTTGTTGCAATTTGGCCGGGGCTGGTTTCGAACCCACCACCCTCAATATAGGGGCCAGTGCCCTACCCATTGAACCACAGGTGCCACCCAATCATTGGAGACTTTTTTTTTTAATTTTTATTTTTTAATTATTTATTTAGTTAGTTTTGTTGTTGCATTTTAGCCAGGGCCAGTTTTGAACCCACCACCCTCAGTATATGGGACCGGCACCCTGCTCACTGAGCCATAGGTGCCACCCTTATTGGAGACTTTTAAGCAGAGAAATTTTGTGTTTTTTAATTTATTTTACCTAAACTCCCCTCCCCCCCTTTTTTTTGAGACAGAGTCTCACTTGTTCACCCTTGGTAGAGTGGTGTCACAGCTCACAGCAACCTCAAACTCCTGAGTAGTGATCCTCTTGCCTCAGCCTCCCAAGTAGCTGGGATTACAGGCGCCCACCATAACACCTGG
>CAUYON010062588.1:0-15267 GCA_963573935.1 Arctocebus calabarensis | reverse complement strand
AAAGAGGTAAAGTCTCCATTTTTCTTTAAGGCTGCATAAAATATCACGATTTTAAATGCCTCAAATAGTCTACCCTTCAACAAGTCTAATGTTAAGAAAAATAAAGAAAACATAATTAGGTATTAAAAAAAGATATGAGATACAAAGGAAATTTTCATCATGAGAGGATTTGATATATAATTTCATAAATAAATTTTGAAACTTAAATTAGATTTTAGAATGTATGGATGTTTAAAATTGACTTGCTAAGATGTATCAAAGTGGAATAGAATAATCACAGAATAAATTGAAATGATAGTCAAAAGTCTACACCCAGGTGCTATTTTTTGTTGTTATTGTTGTTGCAGGTTTTGGCCGGGTGGGGTTTGAACCCACCACATCTGGTATATGGGGCCAGCACCCTACTCCTTTGAGCCACAGGCGCTGACCCCCAGGAGCTATTTTTTAAGCAATTTATCCAAATCCTTTAATGCAGATAGCTTCCATGCTTTGTGAGCTATTGCAGATCGTGTAACAGTATGGAAAACTGTGAAACTCACTTTCTGAGGCTAGTATTATACTGATAGAAAAATCAGGAAACTATCTCACGTGTTTTCTCCCACACAACATTTGACCAACCTGACCTATGAACTTGTATGCAGAAGTCCTAAGTAAATCTAGCATTTTAAATCCAAAAGTATGTCAAAATTAGAATTATATAATGATTAAGTAGGGTTTATCCAAGTAATGCAAGGATGATTTAGAATTTCGGCATTGATAAATGTTATTTATGATAGCATTAGATGAAAGGAGTCAAAATTAGTAGTCATTTGATGTATGTTGAAAAAAAATCATTTGATAATTAAATTTAAGATTGATTTCTCTTTTACTTTATTGAGAAATGTTAAGAAGCATTTTTATCAAATCCAGGAATGATACAAAATGCCCATTCTTATCAAGCAGGAAGATGGGAAAAAGACACCGGAGACATAAATATGGAAAGAAGGGAGAAAAGCGCCTTTGCCTGAAGATAATACAGATTATCTGCTTTGAAAATCCAAATATTTTTCTAAAAGTGATTAACACTATGAAAAATTAAGAAGATACAGGGGTAGTGCCTGTGGCTCAATGGAGTAGGGCCCTGGCCTCATATGCTGGAGGTGGTGGGTTCAAACCCAGCCCTGGCCAAAAACTGCAAAAAAAAAAAAAAAGAAAAAAAGATACAAAATAAAAATATAAACATTAATGGCCTTCTTATCCTATCAGCATCCTACTTGGAAATGGAATTCTTAAAAGATTAGAGTTGCAATACAAGCAACAATAGCAAATACATTTTAAGAAATGAAACCAGGACAACACCTAATACAATTTATAAGACTTGGGTGAAGAAAATTTAAAATGAAGTCTTTACTGAAGGATATCAACTAATATCTGAAAAATGCACTTGTGTCATGTTTCTGGATAATGAAACTCAATGTTGTAAAGGTACAAGCTTTGGCCAAATTCATTTATAAGTTAAGTGCTTTCCAATTCAAAACCACAACAAGAATTTTTAAAAGGGAGTTTATAATCCAACCTCCTAATTCATATAGAATAGAAAATATATAACAAAAGCCAAGAGAGTTTTAAAAAAGAATACTGAGGATAACTTGCCATATTAGAAGCAAAATATTTTGTAAATACTCTATAAAGCCACAGGACTTCAAATAAAACCTATAGCACTTAAGACTAACAGAAATAGATTAATAGAACAGAAAAGGGAATTCAGGAACTGATGAATGTTTACTTGTAGTTAGTATATAACTAAGTTTACTGGGCAAAGATGAACTAGTCAGAAAAAGAAATTGACATAATTTGTATCTTTATGAGAAAATAATATTTTAGATTCCTTAATCACACAATTTTACTTTTGCATATATTTAATTATTTATATACTACACAAAGGTTCTTTGGATTTAAGAGTATGTAAAATCAAAATTATGACAGCATCAGAGAAGGTAAATATTCCTAAAGGAGGACATAACACAAAATAAATATTTATTGCTGTTTAAGTGGAAAAAGAGAAATCACAACACAATACATATCACATATCAGGTCGAAGTTGAGAAAAGAAATGAAACATGAATGGAGAACTAGAAAGACCCCTATCAGTATGCCTTCCACAGTTACTATTAGAAATCACTTAGAAGACCAGCAGGAGAAAAATAATTAAATTATGAGAATTCCTCAAATGCAATATAATTCAGCCATGAAATGAGAATCAAGGAGATATGTAATAGACATTACTTACATAGAATAATCTCTTTCTCCCTCCCTTCCTTTTTTTTTTTTTTTTAAGACAGAGTCCTAATCTGTGTCCTAGGCAGAGTGCCAAATTGTCACAGCTCATAGCAACCTCAAACTCTTGGGTTCAAGTGATCCTCCTGCCTCAGCCTCCCAAGTAGCTGGGACTACAGGCACCTGCCACAATACCTGGCTATTTTTAGAAAGGGATCTCACTTTTTACTCAGGCTGGTCTCAAACTCCTAAGCTCAGGTGATCTACCTGCCTCAGGCTCCCAGAGTGCTAGGGTTACAGGCATGAACCACCACATCTGGCCTCAAATAATCTTCAAGACATTTTGTTAGTTGAATTAAACATGGAAGTCACAAAGCAAAGTGGAAGTGTATGTATGTCAGTATATAGTCCCTCACCTCATAAAGACATTTTGGTCAACAACAGACCACTTTTAGGAAGGTGGTCCCGTAAGGGCATAATGATGCTGAAAACTTCCCGATGCCTAATGACATGGTTGCCATCATGATGCCATAGCAGAATGCATTATGCATGTGTTTGTGACGATGCTGGTTATAGAAAAGTCTAGCACATGCGGTTACCGATGGGACATAATACTTGACAATGATAATAAACCATCATGTTTACTAGTTTATGGATTTACTATGCAATATTTTTAATTGTTATTTTAGTGTGTTGTCTTACTTAGAAAAGTGCACAGGTCCTTCTAGAGGTCTTTCAGAAGAAGGCATTGCTATCAGAGGAGATGACAGCTCCCTGCAGGTCGATGCCCTGGCAGACCTTCTCGTGGGACACGATGTGGACGTGGGAGGCTGATGATCCTGAACTTCTGGAGACCTAGGCTAATGTGTGTGTTTATGGGTTAGTTTTTGACAAGAAAGTTAAAAACAATTCACTAGAAATCATCTAACAGCTCGTTTCTCAGAAAGGATTTCTGTCATTAAGTCATGTATGACTGTAATCATATTTGTAATGTAGAAGCAGAGAAAAGGTCATAAGACAGACGAAGACCTGTAAGGACACATAATTTTCCAGGATGGCCGTGAGTGAAGGGATATGGGCAGCGATTTGGGTATTTGGCTGTTTGAGCCTTCAGTGCTGTCGGCGAGAACGGCCGGCGAGGAGGGACGCATTTACACCTGTGCTGTCCGCTCACTAGGCCCCAGGAACGTGGCGGGGGAGCACTTGCAATATGGCCAGTGCGACTGCAGAGGCGGGTCTTTGATTTTATGCACTTGAAAACTTTAAATAGCCACATGCAACCAGTGGCTGCTGTGCTGGGCGGTGTAGCTCCATGTCAGCCGTTCTCAGCCTGTGGGTCGCGGCCCCCTTTAACAATGAAAATACATCACAGCATTAGGAAGTTTGGGAACCGCTGCTCTAGGGCCTTTCCCATTGTCTATAAAATCCTTTCTAATGATAGAAATGTGACCTTTGCTGTGATTTAGCTTATGCCATCCTAACAAGAGGCTCGGGAAAATCCGCGCGACTTGATGAAGGCTTATTTCCTCTCACGTTACACCTTTCATCACGAGTGTCTGGGGGACCCCACTTTGCATCCCGTCTGGGCTGACGCAGCGTACAGTTAGGAGCCTCACCGGCCGCTCTGCTGAGAGGACTGAAACGACAGGACTGTCCCATAGTGGCAATTGAAAGCCTTCCTCCTGGAAGGAATGCATGTGCCTTTTTCCATTTCATTCACGAAAGCAGGTCTCATGGCCACCGTCAGTTCCAGAGGGTGGGGAAATAACTAACAGACCCAATAGCCAGAGGGAAGAGGACTTGCAAACAGCCCCGATGTTTACCACATCTGTACAATTTCCTTTGTAATTAAGAAAGGAAGAAAGAAAAGCCAAAAGGAGAAAACAGGCACTCAGACCTCTATGATAATATTTATAAAAGCATCATCAATATTCGCAGGGTTTTTACCCATTCCCTTCCTCATTGGAGTAAAAAACCATTATCTTCATTTATAGAACTGGAGAATTTAGAAGATGCTTGAAAAAGTAGGTTATTGCTTTTAGAGCTATTTTAGTTGAATACCTGGGGAAATATTTCAGCAGGAGTTACCATTTCTTATCTGGGAAAGTATTCAGGCTGAAAGGGAATGTGCGTCTATTTTGTTCCAAATAATAATTTCTTTCGAGAAACTATACCAATTACTGATAATACCATGATTAATGATGTTCCTGCAACAGCGAGCGAGGTTCTTCTAGTAATACAATGGTATATGATTTTGATGGCATCTGGAAAATTGATAAAAGAGAGAATTCACTGCTCATTCCCACTCTTCAGTGATTGCAATTGAAAGCAATGCCATATTTTAAAAAGTATAAAATACTGGAAAAATGTGAAAGCAAATGAACCAGGAATTCGGCCCACACTAACTCTGAAGAATGGGTCTCTAAGTCCCTGTGAGAACAGATTTTGCTTACTCAGTGCAGGTTTGAGGCTGATAAGGAGCTAATATAGGGGGAGAAACATTTTATCCTACAGAATCCTGCTTTATCTTGTTGGAAGTCTAGGAACTAATGGGAGAATAAATCCAGTCACTCTGAATACATTACTGACTGTTCGATTGAGAATTTATAGACGAGAAACCTAGTATTTCATCAGTGACTGCTTCTTGCACCTTTCTAGAAGCCAGCACATTACCTCGTCTGAATGAATCCTCAATTCACCTGGTGATATCATTTAAGGCTCCTTTATGCTGTTGAGCTGTGCAGCCAGTTCCGTGTGTCTTAAACCAAGCCTATCTCAGAGCTCTTAATTCTTTGAGTAGGAATGAGTAATAAAAGGAGTCAGTGGAAGCCCACTGACTAAACACCTCCAAGAACACATCTGGACTCAGACAAAATTAGGTTTACTGAGCTTGTTTCCATAAGGGATTCCATCCTTCAGAAGAACTGAGGATCTGGGAGGACCTCCTTAAATGGTGTAAGTTTGTGCTAAATCCTCTAAGGAGAATTTCAGGAATCAGGGCTTCTTCTAGCCTCTCTGTTATCAAGAAGCTGGGAGAGTTTAGGGATTGGGTATCTTAATAACATTTATCTAAAATATATTGTTTATCTAGAAGGCAGGAGAATTATAAAGCACGACTTGAGGGCTCATTTGTAAAGAAGCAGCAATCATTTGTGGTGATCAGAAGAGAGGGATGTCGAATCATTTTTGTGGTTCTGGACTGGCCTCGTTCCACACATGGTCACAGGGTGGCCTTGTCTGAACACAGTTGACATTTTGTAAGCTTTGCTTCTGGTCAGTTGAGAGTATCAGGATTGGTTTTACCAGGGCTGTTCTTCACTTTCTCATTACACAGCTGCCTCCTGTTCCCCAGCCTCCCGTATTTAATTACTCTGCTAGATTGACTTTCAGGAGAATTTCAGAGAAATGATGAGCTGTTGAGGTTTATGGAGGAAAGAGGAACCTTACCAGATATTACAAGGGTGCTTTGGGACCGTGATGGGGCTTCAAATAGAGGGCATGCCTAGATAAGGAACCTGAAAGAGACAACCTTCTAACTGTATAAAGGAATTAAATTGTGTCCAGATGGCACTGTTACATACCTAACACCACCTGTACACACATGGAAGAGGAGGCTGGTGACTGCTTTCTTGGTCACAACTCCTCTTCCCTCCCTATATCCACACTCTTGCTCTTGCCTTATCATAGTATATATCCTCACTTTCTGACTTTGAACTTGTACACGTGACTTGTTTTGGCCAATGGAATTTCTAGAAGACGTGATGCAAAGCAGAAAATACTTCTTTGAGGAAATGAATTAAAGCCAAGACCTGAAAGATGAGAAGTTTGCTAAGAAAACAAACGGTGAAGGCGTGGGAAGGATAAGCTTTTCAGGAAGAGGAAAGAGGATTGAAAGAGATTCAGCAGAGAGGAGCACAGAACGGAGTGGGGGAAAGGCATGGATTAGAAGATAGTCTTACAGGCTATACAGCAGATTTGGAAATTTTTCCTAACAGCAGTGGAAAGCTGTGGAAGAGGTTTAACCTGGGAGTGATATGATCTAATTTATTTTTTTGAAAGATGGCTTTTGTTACAGAGTTGTTATTATAATTAGGAATAGAATTTGGGACAAATGAGTCCTAGTATGTTTCCATCTTTGTCAGGGTGCCATGCAATACAAATTGGCTCTCTCATTTGTTCCATTAAAATCAATGACTTTGTTTAGGCAAAGTGGCTCCTGGATATTATCCCAGGGAAGGGTTGAAGGGTTCTTCATAATATTCTAAATTTACTAAATGGAAATAAGAGAGTAGCTGAGAGGATTGATTTTGGGGTGAGCCAACAGTCCATGGTGACACGCGGCCAAGCCAAGGCCCATTAGGCTGGGTTTACAAAGCTGTGGCTGTCACTGAGAGGTCACCATTTTCCTCCAAGGGTACCTAACTCATTGTGGAAATGAAATTGATAAAAATAAATAGCATTTTTCCACATGAGAACTAAAAAGACATAACTCTTTCCAGCATAGCCTCTTTCTGATTGATCAGATCTAGATTTCATCTGGAGGTGTAGTTTTGCCCTGTCATAAGTCGGAACATTGGATTCTCTTATTTAGAAACTCAGAAGGGCTGATATGACACATCCTTTTATAGATGTGAAATTAAGCCAAAAGTGAGGCCAGACACCGAGTCTTAGAAACTTGGGATTCTGAGAACAGGAAATTAAATTACAAGATGTTGTTTGGCATCTTTTTTTTAGGTAAGCTTGTTTGTTTTTTAAAATAAAGAATTTTAGAAACATTCAAAATGGGCTGTGAGTTGTTGATTTTGCTGGTTACTTTAGATTTAGGGGCTGATTTGTCTTTATAACCTGGTGGTATTCATGCTTTTATTTCCAGAATGAATGACTTACGAGGGGAACCCGGGTTGTACCAAAGTTGTCTGCAGGCTAAAATGTTATATATTTGTCAGAGAGCACAGTTTAGGACACTGAATTGTACAAGCATGAATCATGTCGACGAAGGTTTTAAAAGTTTCTCAAATTTGGACCTGTTGGCATTTTGAGCAGGATAATTATTGTGTGTGTGTATTGTTGGATGTTTGGTAGCTTCTTTGGCCTATCCTCACTAGATGACTATAAACTCCCCCTACCAACACACAGCAATAATAACCACAAATGTCTCTAGATCCTGCGAATGTCCCCTGGGGTGCCAAATAAGCCCAGGCTGAGAACTATTGGCCTAAATACTATCTAAACGCTGTTTTTAAAATGACTATTGGACAGATATTCCCTATTTCTTACTGTTTTGATTATGCCCATTTGTAAGATAGGCTGCTTATAAATAGGTTCAGAGCGCCACACCAGCTTAAGAGTATGTTACCCTATATTTTCCATCATAGCTGAAGCTGTGAGTGAGCACTGGGGTGAAATGTCAGAGGTGTTCTTTGAGTTTTAGAAAATATTGCACTAGTCCTTAATGAAGGTAAAAGAATTTAAAAGAGGTACGAGAGAGAGAGAAACTCAAGATCTATTTTTCAAAGAACTTGGCCAAGAGTTTGAATTCAGATTCAGTGTATTATATGCATTCAATGCTTGTGACAGAGTATGCAATTAAATGCGGCAGAACCTCTGTGGCTTGACCACCCAAGGAACTGCAACAAACTGGTCAACAAATGGAGGTGGTCAACAGAAGGAACTAGGTCTTAGTACATGTGGTTCATGTCCAGCCTATGAAAACTAGGTTAACTTAAGGAGGTGGTCAATGGAGGGGGGTGGTCAGCTATGAAGGTTCTCCTGTATTAATTTAATAAAATATCCATTAAAGTCAATGACTGAGAAATGCTGTGGCTTCCAAGGATGAGGGGCTGCTGACTGAGGGCACCTATTCATTAGGTTTAAGAATACTCAGGAAGGAGCAAATACAAGTGGTACTGTGACCACAAACAAGTGGCAAAGGAAATCGAGTGGGTAGATTTAGAAATGACTTTTATTCAAAGAATCACTGGGGAATGAAATGAGGAACTGAGCTCCCCAGAGAAATAGTTGAAGTCACC
This sequence comes from Arctocebus calabarensis, assembly GCA_963573935.1. Lineage (NCBI taxonomy): Eukaryota > Metazoa > Chordata > Mammalia > Primates > Lorisidae > Arctocebus > Arctocebus calabarensis. The sequence goes on along the minus strand of CAUYON010062588.1, from coordinate 6,982 downwards.
AAGCATCAAGTAATTTGAAATAGTGAGGGATGACTCATAGCATGTCTTTGCAGAGTGTGCCTCGCCTGAAATACCGATGGGAAGATTATTCAAGGAAATTAATGAGATGAATCTAAATGTTGCCAAATTATCAAAAAGGGCTAAAGATGAAAATGGAGAATACAAATAATCCAGTAATCCCTTCCTTAAATAAGAATGAAACACCCATATATAAATAATACTTTTATAGCTAGCAGGGATGCATAGTGGTTAAGGATGGGCGCTCTTGAAACAAACTGCCTGGGCTAGATCTCACTGGCTATGTAGCCTTGAACACACTTTCTCTGTGCCTCACTCTTCCCATTAATAAAATAGGAACCCTACTTTATAGGGTTTTTGTGTGGATTAAATAAGTCAAAACATGCAAAGCAGTTAAAACTATTTAATTCTGACTAGAAAATGTTTTAATTCTACATAGGAAATGTTAGATATTATTAATTTAAGTCTCAAGAAACCATGACATAGCCATAGACATAGACCTAGTTAGGTACAAAGTTAGGACTTGGACTTTTAGTTCACATCAATTTCTTTTATGTCAAGAAGGTATACACATGCGTGTAATGTATCTGTGTATTTGTGTGGGTCTCTGTGTGTAAACTGGGGAAGGTAAGCATAATAGTCTAACTTCTATAGTGCTCTCATATTTAAGTCTTAAAACAACTTTATGGTGTAAGGTGAAAAGAAATCCCCACTTTACAGATACAGGAACAGAGATTCTGTAGAAAACTTAAGCAATTTGCCTAAGATGTCAGTGCCAAGGAGTAGGAGAATTGGAATTAAAAACCAGGGCTCTTGACTCCTGTTCTGTGTCTCTGTTCTCACACACACTGTCCCCCCCCCCCACCTGACCCATGACTAAAGCTAAATGTAGGAGGCAGGACAGGAGAGGGATAACTGAGGTTCCAGGAAGCACAGTGGTCTGATGTCCTGCAGGCAATGGCCATCAGGAAGGACTTATTGGAAGGGACAGAATCTAAGTCCTTTCTCTACGTCTGCAGAGGGCCCTTGAATCCATTCATTGGATTCCAACCCCTCTTCCATTCCCTCACCATGTCTCACCTTCTGACGGATGGTTGGTCAATCCATGTTCTCCTTGCAGCAATAACGATAATTCTAAGGAATAAATCTAATATCTAACATCTCATCCTTCCCATCCCCACCTCATCCCTTCAGAGACTCTACATGCCCTCTGATCAAGCCAGCCTCATCCAGGACAAGTGCAGTGTTTCCATTCTCTGCTCCCTTATCAAGACCCATCTCGCCCCATTTACCCCCATGTTTCCTCCATGCCGAAATATATTTCAACCTTCTCTAAGGCATTTTGGTCTCTTTTCTTCCTGCCCTCTATATGTAACCCTCTTGCAGCACTCAACACTTTGTATTTTAACTATCTCTGTGGACTTTGAAAAATGGCTAGTGCCATCAGGCAATAAAACTTGGGCAGAAGACCTTGGCAAAAACCAGTCATTATTAATATTTAAAATGTATTAACATTATTGCTCTGAGAAGATGCTATAAATTGGGCTTACAAGAGTTATAGCTTCTGCCAGTGGAATACATTGAAATTTTTACCCTGGACCCAACATTTCTGAAAGGATCCTCCACCCTTTGTGACTTGGAAAACCAACAGCTTTCTGCGGAGATGTCTAATCTCTTCGGACTCCTTACCCCCTCCCCAACATAAGATCCTCTCTTACTCTCAGAGAAGGCGTATCTGGGTACATTTGCAATCTGGGCCACTGTCTTGCAACAGGCCTGTGCATGCAGCTAAACTTACTCTGAAATCTATGTCTTTCCATGGTCTGTCTTCCCTTATTTCTCAGGAGTGGAAACTCAGAGGAGCTGGACCTCCTGGTTTCATTTGTAAGCCACGCCCTGTGACCCCTTCCGAGCCCTTTTCCTCCAATTCTCAGTCCCTTCTAGGCCTGCTCAAGCTTGCTGGCAACGTCTCCCCTTGCCTGCTGAGGCCCTGCCTCCCTTACTCCCTAGGGGTACTTCACACCTTCTCGATCAAAAGAATGGCGAAAGAGTTTGTGAGTGGTACATGGCTTATCTGCATACATCTTACCATCATAAAATATTAAATCAGCTTCACCAAGATAACAAAGATTTAGCTTGCAGCCTCAATCTAAATCCTTCACTTCCCCTCAAGAGTAGAAAGAAATAACTGACAAAAGTCAGAACTCTTAACTGCACGTATCCTGGGTCTTCAGAGCAACTTAATAATTTAAATGAAACAGAAGTTTAGGGATTTTCTTAAAAGGAAAATCTGTAGGGATTATAGAAAGATCCTGTAATTACATAGAAATTGTTCAAATTATAATTATTTTCCCAGTTAATTTTCTGCTTCATAGTGAATAGTCCATGGTGTATCATAAATGATCATTTTTTCTTTCTTTCTTTCTTTCTTTCTTTTTTTTTTTTTGAGACAGAGTCTCAAGCTGTCACCTTGGGTAGAGGTGCCATGGCGTCATAGCTTACAGCAACTTGCAACTCTTGGGCTTAAGTGATTCTCTTACCTCAGCCTCCCAAGTAACCGGGACAGGCGTCCACCACAATGCTTGGCTATTTTTTTGTTGTTGCAGTTGTCATTGTTGGTTTTTTAATGGGCCTGGACCAGGTTCGAACCCACTAGCCTTGGTGTACTTGGCTAGTGTCCTACCCACTGAGCATGGGCACCGCCTGTTATTTCTTTTTAACATAAAACAAGAGTGGATTAAAATGGAAAAGAGGTTTTTGCTTTAATTGTATAGATGACATACTGAGACAATGTTAACCAACAAATAACCTAGAAAGTAAAGGCAGAAGTGTAATCTCTAAGCATACTGTAACTATGCATACTCATATTCTCAAGTCTAAAATGATATAGAATACAGACTTCATGCTTGTTTTACTTTTTATTGTTGCCTTTATGCCATTTGGGGCAGCTTATCTCATTTTGCTGGAATTCAAAGTTTTATGTTTACTCGTCTAACTTACACACCTGACTCTAACTTCCAGAGGACAGAGAACCTGCCTTTCTTTCCCACCTGTGCATTCAGCGCTATCCCAGATGGAACCTTCAGTTAGTATCATAGGAGGCAAAGGAGTGTGATTTAGAGTATAAAGCTCTACCCCGGGTTATTTTCCCCTAAAGACATTTTTGGCTATCACAACTCTTGGGGGTTGGTGGTTTGCTACTGGCTGTGGTGGGTAGAGGCCAGAGATTCTCTCAAACATCCTACAAGGAAGGAAACATGCTCCCCTAAAGCCTCCAGAAAAAGTTCAGCCTTGCCAATTCCTTGATTTTCACCCAGTGAGAGACACCCATTCTAACTTTTGATCTCCATGAATGTAAGATGATGAATTTGTGCCATTTTAAGCCACTTCATTTGTGGTGATTTTTTGCAGCAGCATCAGGAAAGTAATACAGATAGGAGCAGGAAATTTTCAGAACAGAAAACATAAATCCCTAATAACTACATGAAAAGAAGCTCAAGCTCAGAAATTAATATGAGCTGCTATTTCAAATGCATCAAACTGATAGTCATAAAAACATCTGATAATGCCAAGTATTGGAATGATATGGGGTGAAAGTAACTTCCCTCACTGTTGAATTTGGGGAAGAAATTTGATAATATTTATTATTGTTAAATATTGGAGCTCCACAGTTCTGCTTTGATGGATAAGCCCTTGAGAAAAATCTGGTGTGGGATCACCGGGAAAGCTCCAGAACAGTGTGCATTGCAGTATTGTTTGTAATTTCAAAATGCCTTGGAAGGAAACCTCAATTATTGGCCAATGGAGGAATTCGTAAATATTATTTTATGTGCATAGATTGAATACGTTGGTTAAAATGAATCAACATAAACGATATGTTTCAACAGACAGGTCTTTAAAACATACTATTGAGTGGGACCACACCTATGGAGCATATCGCTATATACTAACATAAATATACTATTAAGTAAATAGAGTAATTTAAAGTAGGTATATATAGTATAATAGCATGCATATACAGTAGAACCTCTATAGTTGACCATCTCCTTATATTGACCTCATTCTCATAGACTGATCATGCACCACATGTACGTATCAGTAAGAAGGCCTAGTTCTTTATGTTGACCACCTTTGTATATTGACCAGTTTGTTATATTCCCCCAGGTGGTCAACTTACAGAGGTTCGACTGTAACATTAAACATGTAAGCACTATTATATGTTGTAGTAACAGGCTAACATGGCCTGGGAGGATGCATACCCCTCTGTGTTGGCAATTGACAGTGGGGAAGGTGGAAGATGGTACTGGAAAGGATAAAGAGGATTTCAACTTATGTTATACGTGTCAAAACAAAAATAAAAGTAGCACATAAAATACCAATTCTTGCTCATTCTTGTTGGTTGGTACAGAGATGTTTCTTGTATTCTCTTTTTCCCTTAAATTATTTTTGAAATGTAAGCACAAAACCCAAAGTGATAGGCATAAAAAGGAAAGTGATCATACTGAAATAGGTTTAAATAAACCCTGTATTAAAACTTACGTTCAAAACTCATTAACTCCACTTATCTTTTGTAACTCAGGAAATTCCTGGATCCATTACTTCAAACTTATTTAGTACTTGCTTTGGGAATTAAATAGGTACTGGATTATACAAGCATGAAATAATTGAGCATTACTAAAATTCATATCATGTTTTTCAAGCAAGAAAATTCTTTGATGTGTATGATCTCAACTGAGTTTCCAAACGGCCGTATCAGTTGGGTAAGGAAGATATTCTGAACAATCCTGTATTCCAGGTGAAAAAATGGAGGCCCAGAAAGGACAAAGTAACTTGTCCATCCAAGGTTAGTAAGCCACAAGAACCAGAGCTTGAATGCATGTCTTTGATTCTAAATACCATGCTTTTTGTATTATGCCAACTACATTTCTGGGATGAGACATGCTTGGCTTAATAGCTGTTCTTGTTAGAAAGCCCTAGATGTTTCAGTTGACCCAAATGCCATAAAAGTCTGGGTATGAATTGATTGCTTAAATAAGCTGGAAAGTAAGTAAAACAAGCAAATGGTTTTTATTTGGGGTCAACATTTAGTAAAGTATTCCATAGGGACTTGTCCCAATGTTTAAACTTTAATTGGGTAATGTCCCAGACTAGGAATTTCAAGATAGATTTTGATAAATGAGAAACAGGTGAGGGTTACTAAAATCCTAAAGGGTGGCAATCATGTTAAATGTGGAATCATTAAAGGATCTAGTCATGTTTCACAGGAAAATGAAAAAATCTTGGGGGAAGTGATAGCTGTCTTTAACTTTTTGAAACATTTCCAAGTAGAATATGAATGAAAAAAAGAGCTAGAGACAAAGTGAAGAAGTGATACAGTGATGCCAATTCTTGGCTAAGAATACAGAACTTCTCAAATAGAGAGTTGCCCCCTCTCCCACAGAAATGGAATTAGGTTGTCTCAGGGGAGTCCAGGCAGAACCTGAGTGAAGGATTTTCAGCAATGTTTAAAAGGAAATGCTCATTTTGGAAGAGGTGCTGAACTAGGTGAGAGAAATGCAATAATTCTCTGCCAATTATTCTCCTTAACACCAATGTAAAAGAGGAAAGCAGGAAGCAGAAATTTACTCAGGGAGTTCTGGATGCCCCTTCGGCAGGGGGCTTTGAAATAATGGAGTCCCTCTAGATGAGAGAGAGAGAGAAAGAGAGAGAGAGAGAGAGAATGAGAGAATGAATGACCTACTTGAGAAGACATGGGAGAGAGGTGTGCTTTCTGACTTTGTCCCAACATCCTCTCATGGAGTCCCGGAGTTCCCCAGGCTAAGGTCAAATATGTGACTGAGAATGTCACAGGAGAAGGTAAAGGAACAGATGGACATCATCTGTCATCACAACACCAGAACTTGGTAGGAACATACACAAGCAGGTCAAGCGTTGCTGGGAATTGAGGCCAGGTGGCCGACAGGAAAACAGATCACAGGATCGTGTATGTAGGTTGCCTGGTTGCAGTATGGTGAATCAGTACGCTGCTTAACGTGAGATCTGGGGTTGAAATGTAGGACAGGAATAAGCCAAAGCAACCTGGACGTTTGAGGTCCTGTGATACAGCTGGAGGCTTGTGTGGGAAAAGTAGTAGGTTGACCTGCGTCTCGTGCACAACAGACAGCAGATCCAATATCTCCACTTCCGTCCTCCATTTTTCTGTAGGAATGCAGCACAAAATTACTCATCCCACCCTTGTCACCATGCCCTCCTAGAGGTCCCCTTGCTCTTGCTGACACTAACGTAATACTTCCTGAGGATTTACTGTATTAGAATCTGCATTTTAACTAGACCGTGGTCATTTGTATACACACTAAAGCGGGAAATGTACTGCCTTCAGAATTTATCATCTTGGCCCCACATCGGGGCTGTATTCATCAATTAGTTTAACTATACACCAACAAACCAACAAGCAACAATTTTGAACATGAGCAGAGTGAATATTGGACCATGATGGTGAGAGGGGTGAGAGAGGGGGATGCTGCTGGGTAGAAAGATGGTGAACTGTGGAGCATTTTAAGAACACACTACTTCCTTTTTGAACATTTGCAGATGAAGGTCAAGGGTGAGAAGAGAGAGAAAAAGAGGAACAGAGATCAGATAACCTACCTAGGGAAGCTTTCTCAAGGGGCTGCTTCTCAGGGCCCAGCCTGGTTTGTCACAGAAACCTTTGGGACCACAGAAAATGATAGAATGGGAGGTCCTCTCACTTTTTTTTTTCATGATTATAAAAATGTATTGATAATATGCTTTATGATTAGTAATTAATATCTTAAGAAAGTAGTTTTTTTTTTTTGTAAGACAGAATTTATTCACAGAAAAGAATACAGAAAACATTAAGGCACCTGATAGAGGGAGAAAATTCTAGTGGGGAGAGAGAAACTCTCTCCGTTTCTCTCCCAGTCTTTCCCCATCTCCTTCTTTA
>CAUYON010062578.1:0-17813 GCA_963573935.1 Arctocebus calabarensis | reverse complement strand
TTACGGTGCATCTTAGAAGGGTACAGGTGAAAATTAATAAATGTAGAATATAAATGTGTTCATATAGTGATTAAAAGGCCATGAAGGCTATGTTAAATAGTTCAATGAAAATATTTCAGATTGTATATAATGTCAGCACATTGTGCCCCATGATTGCACCAATGTACACAATTATGATTTAGTAAAAAAAAAAAAGAAAAGAAAATGGCTGTGATTTGTGAAAGCAAACTCCAGAGGAATGAGTGTTACTCCCGGTAACCTCAAGCCACTATACCAAACTGTGGTTCCTGTAAGCCTATTCTCATCTCTGGAGGTTTCCAGTGACCTGGAAAACAACTATCCAGGGAGAGGAGCCACACTTTTGAACAAAATCACTGAAAGCAGTGCCTTTACATCTGAATTTTGATCCCGTTCTGACACACGACTCTTAACTACATTGAATTTCAGTCTTCCTCATCTGTAAATAGGAACATACAGCCCTTAGCTATTTTTTGTGAGGATTAAAGGAACTGTTGTTTGTGAATGCCTAGAACAGTCCCCAAATGTAGCAAATGGGAGAAAAACATAGCTTCACAATATTTTCCCTAACAACTTATTGGTTCCAATTCTAAACAATGCACGTGAAATTTTGGTTATCCAGGTACCCCGCATCACACATAAACAAACAAGTGTCTTGGGAGAGAATTCATATTTACTAATTTAAATTAAAACTCAATGTGAATTATAGCAGCATAACATGCTGGAGAGTGCAGACCTGTCAGTCCTGGTGGGACCACTTCTTGCTTTATGTAAATACCATTCCTACGGGTTCTAGTCAAGGGTTTGCACTGCTCTTGCTTCTGATTTCTCCTTAATTCCTTGAAGCAAAATACTACAAGGCATAATAAACTATAAAAACTCAGAGAAAATTTGATAAAAGGAAAAGAAAAACATAAACCTGGATGGGATCATTAAACAAAGTAAAAAAATTTTCTTGTAATGCTATAGTACATTAAAATATAAATTATCTTTTATATTTTCATGGGGGTTCGAGAAGGAGGTCAAATAAGAAAGAAATATGTTTATTAAAGTGATCAGTAGTGCTTATTATGTGTCAGTGTTAGCAGCAATCAGAAAATGAGACTGTTAAACAGCACAGCCCCAGGAAACTCCAGCTGGGGGAGTGATCAGATTCGGCTAAGGAAGCAGGCAGTTGCCAAGGTAGGCAGCTGAAGCTATTTTTTTTTTTTGGCAGAACAGAGAAAACGTCATCAATCGTGTCCCCTAGAAAATAGGTGAGAGCTGGTAGCTAGAGCACAGGAAATACCGCTGATGAGGCCCATGGTCTAATTTTGACGTCTGAGCGGTGGCAGACAGGTGGAGCACTGCCCACCTGCGCTCACTCTCCTTCAGATCCATGTCAGCTGCCTTGGTAAAACTAACTCTGAGCTGAGGATTTGCACCAGATCCACAAGATACCTGACAGATGATGGGGAAGCAGAATGACACAAGAAAAAAGGGATCCCAGCAATCTCAGCCTGGAGATGTTTATTTAGCTTCATCTGGCTGACAGGTTCCCAATTCTGAAGGAGGAGGAATTGGATATCAACACAGAGCAAGTGCTGTAGTTATACCCAGAGGTTCTTTGCAGTTGCTCCCTGAACTGTTCCGTAGACTGTGCTTGTTTCCTGTCACGGTGTGGACTCAGCCTTGCCCCTTGTCCATCCTTTTGCTGGTCCTTTATGATCGGATCTCAGGTGTATCTTTCTTCTCTTTATCATCGAGTGCATCATCATGCTTTTTAATTTCAGATGTCTCTCCCCACTCTTCTTCTTTTCTTTTGGCCAGATAACTCATGGCATATCTTCAGAAGTCAGCTCCCGTGTCATCTCCTGGGAAAGTGTCTGCCTGGATCTTTCCCCTAACTGTGAGTGGCTCCTCTCTCATCTAGTCTCTTTCCATAATCACATCCCAATACATCATGGTTATCTGGTTTCCTGGCTATTTTTCTAGACAGACTTATTCAAGAACAAGGAATGTGTCTTTCATCTCTGAAGCCCCTAGTGATGCAGGCTGCAGGCCACCTGTTAGGTACAGCAGAACTGCTGCCATCCTTGCCACCACTGGCCCTGCTGTCACAGACTGGTGTCTGCATGTGCCACCCAGTGCCAGTTCTCAGCTCTTCCAGGAAATGATAACCCAAGTAGGTTTAAAAATCTCAAAAGTAAGATCGATGGGCAGAAAAATGGCAGATGAACCTTACTGTCGTTCTAAGAGCAGTGTTCCTGAATAACCAGATGTGAGGCTGATTATAAGCCGTGGTGTCTGATAGGATGAAGAAAGTGCTTGAAAATGTCAGAAACAAAACAAATGAAACATTTCACCCAGGTTAATAATCATGCCTTTCCTGGAACATGAGAAGAGGTGGCATTTATGAACCAATAAAAGTACATATAAAGATGACTGGAATGATTATAGGAATGGAAGCTCTTTGAGATGTTAAGATGAGATAATGTGGTTAGAAGTCTGGGAAAAGGAGGGTGGTGAGATAGACATTGAGGTCAAATACAGGCTGAGTATCCTTTATCTGAAATTCTCGGAACCAGAAGGGTTTTAGATTTGAGAACATTTGCATTATACCTACCTGGTGAGCATCCTAGTCTGAAAAACCTGAAAGCCAAGGTTCCAAAAAGCATTTCCTTTGAGTGTCATGTCCGCGCTGAAAAAGTTTTGGGTTTGGGGACATTTCATACTTCGGATTTGAGGTGCTCAGCCTCTGTGTACATATTTAGTGAACACTATCCAATTAGAGCCAGAGAATACTTCTTAAACATGGATAAATGGATTTCGTTTGTTTATTCTATTTGTAAATGGAATGTACTTTTCAAAATGTGGTCCAAGAACCAAACGCATCATCAACACTCAGAAACTTGTTAGAAATGCAATTTCGAGCCCACCTTAAATTTATTAACTCAGAAATTTAGTTGTTCTTCCACCCCCTTCCCTCAATTTAGGCTTTAATGAGTACCCCAGAACTGCTGTTTGGGGATTTAATAAAAGTAAATATTTTCCTTTGTTTCTGGCTGCAAAGTCTTTCTTGCTTGCAGTTATTTGCCAGCTCCAGATCCCACCATTGAAGGCCCAGTTCATAACCCATCTCTTTGAGAGTCTCTGCCATCTTGGATTCCCATCACACTCTGTGTGGATTATAGCAATTGTAGCAATTGTCACAAATCCCCTGCCTATTTTCTGAATGTCCCAGCTGGACAGGATTCCTGAGCCTTGTTCCCATCAACAATAGATTCTCTCTACATAGCTTATGCACTCCTCTGGCTTCAATGATCACCTCTCTATTGACTTTTGAATTTATTTCTCTAGCCAAGATCTTTTTCCCACACCCAAGAATATGTCTTCAATTGTCGATTCTCATCTCTTGGATGTTCTATGGATATCTCAAGTTCAACACATCTAAAATCAAATTCCTCCAACTCTCTGACTCTCCTGCACCTGATCTACTAGAATGAATTGAGTTACTCCCACTTACTAAATCTGTTGTAAAAACCAAAAACGTAGAATTTTTTCCTGATTATCCACTTTTCTCTTTTCCTTGAAATCCAATCACTCACAGTTTTAATGATGTTATCTCCTTAAATCTCTCAAACACCTACGTTTGATATCATCTTTACTGGCTCAATATGGCCACTATAATTTCTGGTTTGAATCTGTTAGTCTCCTATTGTTGCCCTATTTACAAAGTCAGGCTTTATTTAGTTTTCCAAAATGTTATCCAGGTGATCATTCTGAAACATGGGCTCACGGTGCACTACCTGTGAAAGTCCTTCAATCACTTCCTAAGACAGTTATGATTTAAAAAAACAAATTCTTTAACACAGCATTGAAAGTCCTTCATGCCCACTTTTTCAGCCTGGCCACTCTGTTGAAGTATGCCTTCTAGAAATGCTTGCAGCTGCCCCAGAGACTCCGTACTCCAAACCAGCAATTGACAGTAGCTGGTCCAAGAATTAGTGGTGAGTGTGATAAGGATCACCAGTGATATGAAATGGAAAACAAAAAATGATGCTAAAGTTTTTGAAGTTAAAGGTTATCCTTTATTCTAAGCTGATTCCTATGAATCTTACATTAAAACACCGTTTCTCAAAAAAAGAAAGTAATTATTTTTAAAATGGCCTTATTTAGCAATAAAAATTTGGTGACCCAATATCTATATCCTAGAAAATTTTTGAAATATGATTTCTCCATAATATTCACAAAACTAGAAATATCTGCAAACTTAGAGGTACCATTCTTCTGCCTGGAAACTACTTAACATTTTTGTCTAGCTACAATATATTTTTTCAGGCCCTAATTCAGAAGGCAGCTCTTTCTGGGGGTCCCAACCTCCCTTCCTGTGCTTCTGCAGCACCCCTGTCCACCGAGGACTCCGTGTTCAGCAGCCTGTACTGGAAAGTGGCTGTCTGGCTGGCTTTCCTGCCACTCTGCAAACTAGGGCTGCTTTTGCCTCACTCTGTCCATGCTTGCTTATTCAATACCTGATCTGATAAATTTCCTTTATAAGAAAAAATAAGCAACAGTAATCTGTGTTTGGCCTGGAGTTACTGAAGTGATAATGATGCATTGGCTGTGTGGATTTGCAGCCTGTTACAGACACGGCCCTGGAGGGTGGATGGGTCTTACCACTTCAACTTCCCTTTCACCAGCAGGTTTGAGCTCTGGTCTCTGCATATTTTATTCTCAGTAAATGCTTCTTCATTAAAATGAAGGGCATAAAGAAAATACAAAATTAGGATACCGAAAAATTAAGATAACACAAGAAAGCTACATGAAGAAAGTCACTTTAGACAAAAGGCCCTGGACAATTATGTAAAGTAACTAGACTACCTTCAGGGACTCTTTCAAATGTACATATTTAATCATCTCATGTGTAAGTCAAGTCTCAAATATAATTAATTCAGTCTGCCTTAACTTTTTTTTTTTTTTTTCATACTAACTTTCATTAGAGAAGGCTCATCTGTCATACAGCTCCTGGTCGCCTGTGAGAAAATGTCCACATCCGTGAATGCTAAGAAGAGAGAGAGGAAATATCGTGGGTGTCCTGTGACACTGCTTGTATCTGGGTATGTTACTATGTCGCTGAATCTCAATGGACTTAGGTCTTTGGCTCCACGTTTCTTTTTCTGAGGAAAACACAAGCAGATTTTATGGCAGGCAGCTGCTGTTTTCAAGGTCACACGTGTTCGTGCCAATGTTTCTGTTAGGCGTGGGAGGCATCGAGAAGAGTTGACTTCAGGCTTTGATGCTGAACTTTAATTGCTCACTTGTAGGTCTCATGTGATTTAGGAGTAAACCATTTTTCTTCAGAATGTGAAATTAAGAGCACTACAAGTGGCTTAGACTTTTATAAGAAACCCGGCGAAGAGGAAAGACAGCGGGACGGCCCCAAATAGAAACCCAGGAGTCCTCTTAGAGAAATAGTGTAATATTCCGAATATAAATTCCCTACAAATACCCTTGAAGAAACTGTAGTGCTTACGCCTTTTCTAAGATGATGAATACAGCTTTTTCTCTAAGGGTTATTTAACACATTCCATAATTTTATTATAAATGGTCCGATAAAATGCAACAATAAGTTATGTGCTATATTAGGGGGACAACTCATTTATGAGTAATGTGGTAATTTGTAAAACTAATGGGCATGTTTGTGAGCATACAGGGTTCTAAAGAATAAATAAAATACTTTAACAGACAAACCTGAGGCATTCAGCATGAGGGGCCACATTCTTCTGGGAGATCTAAATTTCCAGACGGTTCCCAAACTATGGAAACGTGGTCCTTGCGAGGATCCAACTGGGTAGAGAGTGAACAGCACTCAGTGTAAGGGAAATAATGCTGAACTTGGAGCAGGGGCTCGCCCTCTCTTCTGCACTGCCATGAATTCGGTTTTTTAAACCTCAGTTCTCCATTCATGGGCTGAAGTGGTGAAAATACCCGATCTTTGAGACTCTGTTTAATTAAATTTAGAAATTCAGGATTTTAAGGTGAGACTATGAATCGAACCATTTCCAATGTGCTGCTGCTTTTAGAAAAATGAAAAAGAAATCAGAGATTGGTTTCAGAAACATTAGCTTTTAACCTCATGGTAAGGCGTGCTGAACTCTGCAAGCATATCAGTGGTACGCATATTTATGTTGATTTTTCTGTTTTCTTCTGGAATGTTGTTTTCTGGTGATGATTAATGTCCTAATAACTGGTCTTTTAGTGTGGCTCTTAAGGGGAGAAGAAAGAGCTGCTTTTGTGTATTTATTATGTCTACCTGTCTTTGGCAGGAGGTGGATTGGTTTAGAGGATGAATATTTGACTTCGTTAATGTACAGAATAGCTCCAATTATGGCTCAAATCTGTCTATGACAGAGGTACTGTTCTCAGTAATCCATGAAATGCTTTTTGTCCTTTTAATCAATTTAACATTCATCAGACAGTCCAAAAAAAAAAGGAAAGAAAGAAAGAAAGAAAAAGAAAAAAAAAGAACAAGAAAAGAAAAAGAAAAAAAGAAATTATTCCTCTAAATTGTCTTTCCCACCCTTCCTCATTCCATCTCCTGTTCAGAGACGGGCAGACACTCACACTGTAAACAAAAAAAGGAAGCCCTGGAGTGTGAAATCATATCCAGAAAACTATATTTACAAGAACTCTTATTTACCTTATATTCTCTTTTTAAATTTTGTTTTACTAAGAGAAACAGGGGTCTTAGATGAAAAACTTTCTACCAAGATATCTTGTGGCATATAAAAGAACTACACTGCCTGTTTGTTCTGATTTTTTAAATTTGGTTTTTATTTTTTAAGTGTGAAGTTTTTTAAGTCATGATATTTTGGCTGTGCTTTTTTATAATATGCTATATTGCACTATACTTTTTAAGTTAGAATTTTATTTTTTAAATCAACTAAGATTTCCTTTTCCCCACTTGTTATCTGTATGCAGGGCATGTCCCTTCTGGTTTACAAGACAGAGTCATGTAGTCAATGTCTAATTCTTATTTCCATCTTTTCTTAGTCCAGTGACTGACACACAGTAAGTACTCAATAACTATCTTCTGAATAAATGACTAAGACAAGGCTGCTCTTCAACTCCCAGAATGAGATTCAACATTCCATGGAGTTAATATTCATGCATCCGATTCAACAGTACATTTTACGATGGTCAGCCATTGCAAGAGCATTGAAATATGATAAAATACTCATAACATGAATATCTGGATCTTTGTAATTATTATTTTGCACTTTTCCTTAATTTGTACTGTCTACCATGATTACTGAATTCTAGAACCAAATCTTTGATATGGGCTATCCGTGAGCTGGCTCCAGGTAAGGTATTTGGTGGGTACTAATAGTTTATTCTGTTTTAGCAGCTGACAGTGACAATGTTCTAGTCTGATCAAGGAATCAATATCTAGGAGAGAGAAGAAATGGAGTTCATGCCATGTAAATGTTGTACCTTCCATGTAAGTTTTCTAGGTAGTAACACTCTACACTCTAGATATAATGACTAATTTAGATGAGAGAGGTAGCGGTGACTTTAAGAGACTCAAGAGGCTGGGAAGAGAATGTGGTACTATGATCTGGTCCAGAGTTTTAGACAGGGAAGACATCTTCGGTTTCTTCATTTCCTGTATTTTACAAATGATGTCCACAGGTGGAGAGAATGTTCTCTTCCATAAGATCATAATATCTTGGCCACAATACTCAGGGGTCAGCAGAGCCCTAATTGTAAGAATTTTCAAGACTTGCACATATTCACAATGGAGAGGCAAAATTTGACAAAAACGTGTACATTCCTGTGGCATTTGGTTTTGACCTTGCTGAGGTCATCACCTCCAGTAGTTTCCTAAACTAAATCACTTACAGGAAGCAAACAGAAAACACTCCGCTACAGTCACCCTAAGAAAGTCCGAGTCCCATCAAGAAACTGCCCCAAGGAGTCTTCAGTACCGCACAGTTTAACTCCCATCTGAAAACCACCATAGCCTTCTCATGCTTCAGAGCTGCCTTTCTCCATCCGTGTTCTCTGCATGTTTGGTATGAAATGGGGGCAGGGCAGGGTCCTAAGTCAAATGCGGTAACAGGCAGAATCCCATCCCTTACTGAAGTCTCTGTGAAATCTTTCTTTCCTGTCTCATGTGCATGTTCATCCAAGATTTCCTAGATGTTGGGCTTTGAAATCCTTTCTTTTTTCTACATAACACTGTTGTTAATCCTGTAAATAATTTTTAAAACTTTTGAGCTATAATAGCTATTCTTACCCTTAAACCCACCATTTATTTGTTTGTTTGTTTATTTATTCATTCATTCATTTATTTTAGAGATAGGATCTCATTCTGTCACCCAGGCTGGGATGCAGTGGCATGACCATAGCTCACTATAGCTTCAAACTCTTAGGTTCAAGTGATCCTCCTGCTTCAGCCTCCCAAGTAGCTGGTACTATAGGTATGTCACCAGATCCTGGTAATTAAACTTTTTAGAGTTGGGATTTTACTTTGTTGCCCAAGCTGGTATCAAATTCCTGGATTCAAACAATCCTTCCGCCTTGGCCTCCCAAAGTGCTGGGATTCCAGGTGGGAGCCACTGCATCAGGCCTAGACTCACCTTTGGAAGGGAAGTTGTATCTTAGTTTGCAATCTTTGAGGGATAAAGAACCAGAATGACAAATGCTTATAACTTGCCTGGAGCTATGTCACTATTATAGTATGAAGCCGTGTGGAATTTTAAGGCTTCTGACTGGAGACTCAGGGCTCTTTTCCTTATTTCTTGTGTTTTCCCTGTTTTTTGGACTCTCAAGTCAAGCCTTTAAAAAATGACCCATTAAAATCACAGATTTTTCTTAATGATCTCATGTATATCAAGATTAAAGACTATTCCCCAAGATTATCGTTTCCCAAATTAATTGACATTCAAACTTGAATAAAGCTGAATTTGGTATCATGGAGCTGTGTTAACAAAATGTTCTCAGAGTGCGGTTTACTAAATCTGCCAGTTTAAGTTATTTGTATTTTCACCAGTGAGCTAATGTTTTCTATGCAAAGTGAAATAACTATCACAGGCACAGAATAAAAATCTTTATTTTATTTTTTGAATTTTTAAAACCCATTGTAAATTGCTGGAGGTGAAGTGCACAATAAAGCCATAAAAATAAAACAGAAAACCTTTAAAGTGGTTTTCTGCATTCCAGAAAATATATACTTATCACAGATCATAAATGCAGTCTCAGATAATTTTAAACATATGGTAAGTTTCTTCTTAAGTACTTATATTTTAGGAACCTTAATTATGCTCTAAATCTTTTTCTCGTCACAGAATAATTTTGCCTGGAAAATTTGTGTAGGTAGAACTGCTACTTCTTTCCATAATATTTATGGGAGTTGGATTGGCTTACAATTTGCAATTCATTAATTCAGAATATAATTCCCCATAACGAAGGAGTTTCTTGTCTAGTTACTCAGCTTAGTAGTGCGCTTCATTACATTAAACTATGGGCTGCGAAAACAAACAAATTATTTCTCAAGCACTTAACAGTCCATATGTTATAAAAACAGCCTGGGAAGGTGTTATACGTGCTCATTCCTATGAAGTAATGCTTAGTATTTACTACTCAACCGTCGGAGCAGCTATACGCTTACTGAAACTTTTCTGTACTCCCACCACGATCTTAATAAAGCAGAAGGGCTTCATGGTCTTTTTCTCGGAAGAAAAGACAACTGTCAGGAGGGCTTTGCATTCTTGAGATTCTTTAGAATAAGCTGCCTGGGTGATCCTTGCCTTCATATTTATAGTAACTAAATAGAGTTTTCAAAATTAAAATGTGGTAAACTTGGTCCCGTTTTCCTCTCCCCTAGCAATCTTGAGGCTGTCTCCTGCTCTCAGAATGCCTGCTAAGGATGGGTTTTTGCATTTGCACACCAACACATACTGCTCCAGCACAAAGACTGGCACCAACACTTACCTACTCTCGGACTTTTCTTTCGGAATTATGCTGTACTGTAGATACTCAAGAGTATAAAAGATAATAGCCATCCTCTTGGATCAACCACCTGCCTGACTAGAAATCTAAGACAAAATAAAAAAAGCGAGGTAAGAGGCCTAGTGGACAGGGTTAGCTTTGAAATACAAAAGTTAATTCTGGCAATCAAATGGTTAGGAGGACCTTCTGTTTGAAAAAAAATCACAAAACTTTAAATCCTTCAAATCTTGCACGTAAGGATGTTTATTTCAGATCTTAAACATTAATCAATGGGAGAGTAGTTAAATATATATATCACGGTTTATACCTGCAATGAATATGATTCCACCACTAAACACACCTTTAGAGTATATTAAAATGGAAAAGTGGTATAAAATACCACTTAAATTTTAAAGATCTGCAAAATAGTGTACGTATATTTATGTAATATGAACTTATGGGGAATATGTGGATTCTCCCTAGGACAATATGCTTTCCATCTGTCCCACTAACCTCATACATTTAAAAAAAGAAAAATAAGTGTCTATTTGGTCTTGGAATTAGCACAGTCCTTTAAGGAAACTTTCATTTTTGTAGCGGACTGCTGTATTCTTTAGAGTCTGCCCAATAACCACTCTAAACTCATAGTGGTTTTCAAGTAGAAAGAATTTAATACAGGAAAATAATTGTACAGGTGACAGAAGAGCTGAAGAACCAAACAGGAGACTGAACAATAATCCAAAAATTAGCACAGGAAGCTACTAATCATTCTGCTAGGGTTTAAGGCTATGAGCCTCAACTTTTTTGGCACCAAAGACCAGTGTCTGGAAGAGAATTTTCGCATGTTTGGGGTGGGGGTGCAGTAATGGTTTAGAGATTATTCAAGCACATTATATTTCTCAGGCCCTTTACTTCTATTATGATTACATTATAATATGTAATGACATAATTATACAATTCACCATAATGCAGAATCGGGGGGAGCCCTGAGCATAATTTCTTGCAACTAATTGGGAGACAGCATCACCCACTATGTCACTGGGAGACAGTGACACCCAATGTGTGTTGCTGCTATAACTCCTGTCATCACATGCTGCTTAACTGTCACTTGCCACTCACTGATAAAGCTTGGAGTCTGTAAGCAACTGATTTATTATGTTCAGTCAAACCTCTCTGGTAATGATAACTGGTATTTGCCGCTACTCTCCAGCACTAGCATAACCACTTGAGCTCTGTCTCAGATCATCAGGCTTGAGGTTCTCCTAAGGAGCTTCCAACCTGGATCCCTCCCCTGTGCAGTTTACAGTAGGGTTTGTGCTCCTAGGAGAATGTAACGTCAGTGCTAATCTGAGAGCAGGTGGAGCCCAGGTGGTGAAGTGAGTGATGGGGAATGGCTGTAAATACAGATGAAGCTTTGATGGCTGGTCTGCTGCTGTGCCATCTAGTTCCTATTGCCATGGGCCAGTACTGTTCTGTGGCCTGGGGGTAGAGGGACTGCAAGTTGAAGGGACAACAGAAAGAGGAGATGATATCCAAGAACAGAAGCTGGACTCTCTGGTGGGGGATGGGAGGTAGAGCCATGAAGAGTTGTAGAGCTTTGCTGCTGCTATAGGATGCAAACGAAGAGGACAAATTCTCTCATGGTTTCTCTCCTTCTCTGGACACCAGAGGGTACCTCTGATTGACTGAGCTGACCCAGAAGCTAAAGAACAAGGGTCCCAGGGAGACATAGTCCCTTCTCATACAGACTGGGTCTGAGACTAGCCAGCAGCTGTCCAGCCTAGCAACAGCTTGTTCTTTATGGTTTCCATTCAAGTTCAGGATATTACTGAGACTTCTCACTACTTCAGTTTATATTGGGAACTCTAAATGCTGAATGTTTAGCATGTTTTTAAAGCGTGCTAAACACACATCATAAATACTTACATAATTGAATATTATAAATGTCACAATTTAGTAACTCTACAATGTAATCATAAAATTTAATATTTATAAGAGAGACTGTAATCTGAGCCTTTATTTTCCTGCTGAAGCAAACTGAAGTCCAAAGAATTTATGGGGAACTTTAGGGAAATGCTTACAGATACTAAAGAAAATACTGGCTGATGGTTTTGAGTAACATGGGTGGAAAAAAGTAATTGAGAAGGGACGTTAGAATCTAACATAAATAATTGTGGTGGTCACTGACATTGTTGGATACAACTTGTGGTTCTCACTCTTGTGGATAAAAATATGCCCAAGAGAGATAACAGAAAATTTATACTAATGATTAGAAGAGCCATTACTGTTGTTTGTTAGATCTTTCCAGTCCTTTTCATGTCTGATCACATGACAGGATTGCAATTTGTCCCGTGTGGTTAGATAGGGCCAAGTAAATCATCCTGGCCAGTAGATTACAACAATTTGTCACTTCCAAGCCAGAGCATTTAATTGTTCATTCAACACCAGAACTCTTTCTTTCCCTCAAAGTGGTAAAATTCCTGATAGCCACTGCTATATCACTTTGAATCCAAAGTAAGGATGCAAGTTACAGAGATCACTACCTGACTCACAACAGGCACGTAACCTGAGACAGAAAAGAATCTTCCTGGCTTCGAGTCACTGAGATTTTGGAGTTATCTATTATCACCACCTAACTAGTTTATCCCGACAGATACAATGATCTATTGTGCTCTGCGTCAACAGGTGCACAGCTACAACCAAATCAGCCTGCAAATGATCATTACTTATTTAGCTCTCTGTGGAGTGATTATGAAAATCTTCCTACTTACCAGATCAATCATTTAACTTAGTTAATGACCCACCCAAAAGATGATGAGTAATTATGTCACTGATAAGTTGAATCCTTCCTAAATTTTCAGAAAATGTCTGAAGTGTTTCTTTCAAAATAAACAAATTGATTCTAAAACCTACAAATTAGACAAATTCTAATATGAAATAATTAAGCAGTGATTAATGCATTTGGAGAAAGACGAGAAGCACAGAAAAAATCCATCACCATTTAAAATAGATTTCTATTTCCCGTGAGTGAGCAGAAATAATTGTGACTGTGGATATATACCACTGTCTACAAACCAAACTACGTTTCTTTGCTTTAGCCTTTGCATATTAATTAAGCACTTATAAAAAATTCCTGATTTGGTCTTCTAGACACCTTGATATGTCCTATCTAACAGATAGGAGCATTCAGAAGCTAGGAGCCCCCCCTCACTGAAGTAAAAAAACGAAAGTAATTTTCTGAACCAGTGATACGAAACTGGTCACCTGTGGTGACCTCCTCCTCACGTGGCCATGTCAACACCAGGACACAAGAGCTTTCTTGCTTTAATAATTGAAGCAACAATAATTTAGCAAAACATTATCTTCCAGTTCGTAACCAGGAATAATCAGGGCTGGTCTAGTCCTCACAAGTGGTAACCATGCACCTTGCTGCAAAGTTACTTTTCATAGCTTCAAACCACTCTTAAGAGTAAATAAAACAGGGTGGTCTATGCAATGACACAGGTGAGAGTTTTGAGATTTCAGGTTTCCAGTTCAGATCCTATGCCCAGATTTGGGTTAGAAAAAAAAGTTAATATATTTGGAAATGACTAGTAAATATGTAGTTTTCTTAAGAGATAGCATACTTTTCAGATTTTTTTTTTGAGACAGAGTCTCACCTTGTCACCGCAAGTAGTTTGCAGTGGCATCATCATAGCTCACAGCAACCTCAATCTCCTGGGCTCAAGCAGTCCTCCTGCCTTGACTTGCCAAGTAGATGGGTACTACAGGCATGTGCCACGAGGCCTGGCTAATTTTTCTATTTTTAATAGAGATGGGATCTTGCTATGTTGCTCAGGCTGGTCTCAAACTCCTGAGTTGCAGCTATCCTCCTATCTCAGCCTCTCAATGTGCTAGGATTACAAGTGTGAGCCACTGTGCCAAGCCATAACATTAAGATTTTTAAAGATGAACAATGAATAAAATCTTACATATTTTGTCCTTTTAACCTTTATAACCAAAAAACATGTTTCCAAAATACTAATTAACTAATAAGTAGTTATTTAGTTCCCAGCTGATAGCTGACTGAAGAAAAATTTGAGAATAACAAAATATCTGCTAAATACAACAGGAATTTAATATTGTGAGGTTTTCCTTATAACTCAAGAGACAAATTAGCTCAGCCAAATTTTATTTTTTTGAGACAGAGTCTCACTTTGTCGCGTAGGTAGTCATAGCTTACCGCAACCTCAAATTCTTGGGCTCCAGTGATTCTCTTCTCTCAGTCTCCCAAGTAGCTGAGACTACAGGTGCCTGCCACAACACCCAGCTATTTTTGGAGACGGAGTCTCACTGTTACTCAGGCTGGTCTCAAACTCCTAAGCTCAGGTGATCCACCCTTAATACCCAAACTATCCAAATAAAGCAAAGTGTATATTGCTTTATTTGGATAGTTTTGAACTCATCTTCATTTTTTTTTGTTAAAATGTTTGAATCGCTTTATACACATAAAATAATTTATATACTCCTTTATGTGGAGATCTATTTATATATAATGCTATTGGTATTTGTCATGTAATATATAATATTGCCTACATATACCATAACATATATATTACATCTATCATATGTAATGAAGTTATACAGATCATCTCCCACTGCTTGTGAAACCCCCTCTGGGCCCTGAATCAGCTGAGTCCCTCTCACTCCTCTCATAAATGTAACCACCCTGTGCCTTTCTTATCAATCAGTCCCTTCTACACATCGATATAGTTTTACACAATGAGCCCACAATATTGGAGGTTGTTGGCATTTACTTGGCTACACAATTAAATACATACTACTAAGTTAATGTATATCTATTGAGTTCCTACTATTTGATTAGAGAGAGTAATTATCCGTAAAGTTAAAAAAAATCAAGGAAAACACGTGTCATTATGCTGTTCAGAGGAAGCACGCTCTGTGCAGTCCTGGTTATTTGGTTCCCTGACAAAGCGTATTGAATAGAACCCACTGGTTGTACCCAGGACTCCTTATATTCCTTGAGGTTTCTGGTATTGTTCATGGATCCCCAACCAAGAGATGATGAACATTCAAATACCCAAAATCAAAAGGGAAGGGAAACTTTAGAAATATTTCACCATTTTATTCCCCTCTTCCCTTCCATGAAGTAATTCTGTGGTTCTTGAGAAAAACAGATTTTCATTTACCATAGCTTGTGACAAACAAATTTAAAAACCAAGCCAGATAAACAGATTATCTTTTCAAAGAAATGACTGTGCTCCATTAATGAAACTGCAGAGCTTATAAATCAGAATTCAGAAATTTTGGCAAAGCGATGGAAGGAGTTGGGGTGACGTGAAATTGGTCAGAGATCTTTCAGTCTCAGGACAAAAACACACGCAGTTGTGAGGGAGGTGGTGAGGTCTTGGTGTGTGCCACACCTGTTGAGGGCAAGACACGATTGTAAGAGGGTCTTTACCTAACAAATGCAATCAGTATAACCTGGTTTCTTGTACCCTCAATGAATCCCCAACAATAAATTAAAAAAACAACAACAACAACACATGCACCTGCCTTTTCAGGGGATTTTATTGCTTTTGCAACTTTCTTAGCTGGTGAGAGTCTACAAAAAGAATATTAAAAAATAGTTTTACTACCTGCACACTTTACGTATGTGTGTATGTATCTATAGATCCATAGAGAGAGAAATGTTATATATATGTATGTGTGTGCGTGCGCATGTGTTTTTGTGTGTGAATATATATATTCTCGCTTGGTTTCACGGCTCTGCTCTCAGTTTATAAATAGGTCGCAATGTTAAAATATCAGACTTTTTACTCCATATTCTGTCCCTTCCAATTTTATCTTCACAGCAGCATCCCATAACAGAGTAATAAAGGGATACAACTTTTCTTCTTCCAAAATCTATTATTTTTCTATGTCTCTTCAAATGGCATGGCCAGAAAGAAGACTAGAGGTAGACGTAACTTGTCAGGGGTATCTGCACTTCACCAGGCAATTTACATAATAAATTGATAAACACACAAGCAAACAAACAAAGAAAAAATAAGCAAAAAATAAAAAGCCCACCCCAAACCCTTCATGAGTTGTGAGAGAGAGTCTGTGATGGCCACTTAGTCGAGATATGAAGAGTTGAGGAAAATTACTGTTTTTTGCCAAGACACTCTATCTATGCTCTTTCTTTGTAAGAGATGATTATGTAAATTTCTATTATGGGCACCAATAATAGCAATATATGAGCAAAACAGGGATATTTTGTGTCTGATACAAAACATATTATTTGTATCTGAAAAACAAGACCTGCTTTAACAGTTAACAGCAATTTCTTCTCCAGAGTCTAGATGCTTTAAGTATCAGAAACAGTTGATCTTGTGATACTATGAAAGGTACCATGTTGTTTTTTTTTTCCCCCCCAGACTGAAGTTTCTGTCTCGATCATGATATGTTCAATTCAGGGAAAAGCATTCCATTTATCACCAAACACTACTGCTCTTAGGGAAAAAGACTTTTAAAAATATCGTTATTCATTTTGAACAATTCCCTTTCTGAAAGCTACTGGAAAGTCAAATAACTTTATCTTCAAAATCATCTTCACAGGGCTAGAAATTCTGGGGACAAATCTTCCCCGAGGAGACCAGCACTGATGTCACATTCAGCCCTCTTCTGAACGCTGCACCAAATTAGGGCTTTCAGGTACTGGCAGATTTCAAAGGCCAATTTCTTGTCTTTTTTACCCATTTTTTCATATATGAGGGAGCTTAATAAAGGGCATGGAGCAATGGTGTGTACCCACCAAACCTGGTAGGTCACAGTATAAACTGGAGACCTTTCTTACATGCAATAGAGCTCTTTAAAAACTTCCTGAAAAAGTACATTAAAAAAAAAAATCAGCAACTTAGAGCCACATCTTTGCATTGTACTTCATTATTCTCAATGTCAAGGTTAGTCTATATAGAGAAACTTCAGATATGTAAAGAAATAGTCCCTGTTCAGATTTTTTTGGTATTTTTCACACTCATGTATGCCTTGCATAAACAAGTAGTTTTCCACTGTTACTTCAAGTTTACATCTCAAATTGTATTTCTTTCCCTTGAGACCGTTTCTTCTCCTGTCATGACTTGTCTTAATGAATGACACCACCCACCTACCTACTCAGGGGTACCAGAAACTCAGTACTATTGCTAGCTGTTTCCATCTTGATCACATTACATGCTCACCCTCCCGACACTGTCATTGGTCCCCTTCACAGCATCCTCACCCTCCCGACACTGCCATTGGTCTCCTTCACAGCATCCTCACCCTCCTGACACTGCCATTGGTCCCCTTCCCAGCATCCTCACCCTCCCTGACACTGCCATTGGTCCTCTTCACAGGATCCTCACCCTCCTGATACTGCCATTGGTCCCCTTCACAGCATCCTCACCCTCCTGATACTGCCATTGGTCTCGTTCCCAGCATCCTCACCCTACCGACACTGCCATTGGTCCCCTTCACAGGATCCTCACCCTCCCGACACTGCCATCGGTCCCCTTCCCAGCATCCTCACCCTCCGGCCTCTGCCATTTGTCGACTTCAGAGGATCGCCACCCTCACGACACTGCCATTGGTCCCCTTCACAGGATCCTGACCCTCCCGACACTGCCATTGGTCCCCTTCCCAGCATCCTCACCCTTCCGACACTGCCATTGGTCCCCTTCACAGGATCCTCACCCTCCCGACACTGCCATTGGTCCCCTTCCCAGCATCCTCACCCTCCAGACACTGCCATAGCTCGCAAGAGCAGCCTTCTCAACTGCAGGAACCAGCGATCGCACCCATGA
>CAUYON010062577.1:0-81793 GCA_963573935.1 Arctocebus calabarensis | reverse complement strand
GGGAGAGGAAGAAGAATGTTCAGTTGAGAATAGGAGGTAATAAAAATAATCTAAGAAAGTGAAGTAAAGAGTTATTTGTCGATAGCACCTCCAAGAAAAGGATATTCACACAAAAAAAAAAATCTCGAAAATATTATTATTCTTATATGTATATATAATTGCAGTCCAGTCCGGCAACAACGATCTGCTGTGAGAGGGGAGCAAGGGAGCAGGGCTCGTGGTGACTGAGAGGGAGGGGCCTCACAGTCGCTGCAGATCTCGGGGGTCGCAGTGGTGTATTCCCATTCGAGGGGCGGCGGCTTCCAACCGCAGTAGCTCCCAGGGTCAGTTGCTATGGCCGCGAAGGTGTCCTCTCTATTCGCAGGGTGGTAACTTTGGAATCACCGCAGAAGCACCCGGGGGCGGGGGGGTTGCTATGGCCAGGCTCCCAGCAGCTCTCAGCCTAAGGGGCGGGGGCTTTGTGACACTATGCGCGAGTGACCTCGGCCTCGCAAGCGGTGGTGGTTGCTATGGGAATTATGGCCGCGGGTCGCAGCAGCGGCAGTGAAGGCTAGAGGGGAGGAGCCACGTGGTCACTGTGGATCTTGGGGGCCGCGGCGGTGTGTACCTAATCACGGGGCGGCGGCTTCCAACTGCAGCAGCACCCGGGCAGATCACCTCTGCACTTTAACCAATTATTAGACAGGTCTGGGTTGATACTGATACCTGGAGAAACAAAGTGTCACCATACTGATACCCGGAGAAACAAAGTGTCACCATACTGATACCTGGAGAAATAAAGTGTCACTATGGCCTCTCTGGGAGGGGAGGGGCTCACAGAAAACAGGTAATAAATGGAGTCCAGGCCACTCTCCAGCACACATGAGGCCCCTGCACCTGTGGGGCCGTGTCCCCAGACCCTGAGAGTATCATTGGAACTGACATACTCCAGTTGGAGTAATGTTCACATCTCCGCCCTAGATGCTTAGACTGAGGTATAAGTGCTCTCAGAGTGAGGAAGGCCAACTGGAAACGGTTTTATTTTATTTATTTATTTATTTATTTATTTATTTACTTACTTACTTATTTATTTAGTCTTTTTTGAGACAGAGCCTCAAGCTGTCACCCTGGATAGAGTGCTGTGGTATCACAGCTCACAGCAACCTCCAGTTCCTGGTCTCAAGTGAGTCTCCTGCCTCTGCCTCCCAAGTAGCTGGGACTACAGGCGCCCGCCACAACGCCCGGCCATTTTTTGGTTGCTGCCGTCATTGTTGTTTGGCAGGCCCAGGCTGGATTCCAACCCACCAGCTCAGGTGTACGTGGCTGGCGCCTTAGCCCATTGAGCCACAAGTGCCGAGTCTGTTTTATTTTTTGAGACAGAGTCTCACTATGTAGCCCTGGACAGAGTGAGTGCCATGGTGTCATAGCTCGCAGCAACTTCAAATTCTTGGGCTTTAGCGATTCTCTTGCCTTAGCCTCCCAAACTGGAAACTTTAGAAACCGCTCCCTTTCCCTGGGCCAAGATTGTGAATCAAAAGTTATCACAACCCCTTCCAGGAAATTATAGGATTAATTTCCTATTAATTTTACAAAGCTGCCCCTTTCACTCAGGACATAGGGGGGTTAGCACCACTATTAAAGAAAATAATAGTTTTTACAGAGCTCTAGCTTGGTCCTAAGCCCCTGGGGGTACACTGAACCCTCACCCCAATAAGTGTGGGTGTAGGGCATGTCTACTAGCAGAGAGTTCTGACCCAGGAGCAGATCGAGGGAACCCCTTCACTGTGTTTGCCAATATCCAGCAACTTGATTTTATTAAAAATAAACAAATAAATTCACCTGAGTAAGTATGTAAAATAGGAGTCCTTAAAGCAGGTAATAATTTGAGTTTCCTGAATAGGCAGCGACATGTTGTTAAATGCAGAAGTCTCCCGGTGGGTTTATAGAAACATTCGATTTAATTCTACCTCCAAAGATTTCATGAGGAAAAGATAAAATAGATTTATTTTTTTTTACACAAGCTTAATAAACCTGAAACGATGATTGGAAAGGTCAGATACTTCCATTTACTAAATGTTTTCTCTGAACAAGCTGACCTGTGAATTTCTCTCTGAAGATACAGACAAAATTAAATGTTTTATTGAACTGAATTAAAGATGACTTCATAATCAGGCGAGAGATTCATAAAGATTTCTTTTTTATTACACGTGACTTGTCAACATGTGGTATCTTTTCTTGAATTTGTTTTTCAGAGGCACTAGATTTTATTGAGGCAGAACCAAATTTAACAAAATCATTATCCATATCTCTTGGGAAAAAACAAACCCTCTGCAGCTAGTTTGTCTGGAGGCGGAGAGTTACACCGTAATTCTCCACTATTAAGTAAATAGTAAAAAAAGACCCAAACAAAGTATAATAAAATGATCTATAGTTTACCTTCCCCTACTACAAGAAAGCCATCAAAACCAAAGAAATAAGGATGAAAAAGTACATTGTCAAGGATTTTCAACATTACCAATATAATTTTTATTATGTTTTAATGACCAAGTGGAACAAAATTAAGGTTCTGTATTGGTTCTCCTGAAGATGACAAATAAAAGCAAATTCTCTAATATTCACATAAATCTCTTTTTTCAAGAAGAGCAAGACAACTCTGGCTGCTTCCCAGCGCTTAGTGGTATTCAGACCACTTGTGGGTGGTAGCAGAGATATGCAATAGACTGGGAACGAGCAGTTAAGGTAGGCGCAGACAGATCTTGCTTGGACATGGTTTAAAACAGGAATGAGTTAACATCTTTTTAAATGAGTTGGATGCTTAGAGGGATGAGGACGGTTCAAATGCCCTGCTGGCCCTGAGATTTCACAGAGTCCCAGTGCTGCCAGAGTTGTCTTCAGAGCATTCACTCTACAGCACTCACTGAGTGGCAGCGAACTGGGCTCTGGGCTTGGGAGAAGAGGCAGGTGAATGAGTCCCTGCTCTGAAGATGCACAGTCTATCAGGAGACAGGCACATAAACACATTGTTACAGAACAGGGTGGTAAGTGCTGTACCGATCCCGATCCCAGGTGCTGTG
The DNA here is from genome assembly GCA_963573935.1 of Arctocebus calabarensis. Classification (NCBI taxonomy): domain Eukaryota; kingdom Metazoa; phylum Chordata; class Mammalia; order Primates; family Lorisidae; genus Arctocebus; species Arctocebus calabarensis. The sequence goes on along the minus strand of CAUYON010062577.1, from coordinate 78,740 downwards.
AGCACCTAGGGCGCAATGTGTCCAACTGAGGCACTCTCTCAGAGACCCTCCCTGGGCTCCATCAACTGTCTACAAGTTAACACTCTAAGCCTGTAATCCCTCAGCTTAGAGGTTCTCAAAAGGTGGCTCGTACACCACAGGAGTTCTTTAGACTCATGCAGGGAGTCTGCTAGGTCAAAGCTATTTCCATAATGATACTAAGATTTTCATTGTGTTGACATCCACACTGACAGTGCAAAAGTAACAAGGCTGCAACTGCTGGAGCCTTAGCACCCGTCAAGGCAGGGACACTGACTATGCCGACAGGGCTTCACTACCAGAAACAACCAGTCACGACTGTCTTTGAAAGAGCAGTAAGTTTAGTTTTATTAAGCCTCTATCCTTCGGTACTGTCTTCTTAAATACTCCATGGGGTAATGCTAAGGACGCTCACCAAGTCCAACGGTGCCTTAAGGAATACTGAATTGTTTGAGCTATGAGCCATTAGCCACGTTTTCACAAAAGATTATTTTTACTTGAAAGAACAATTGTGAGACAAACTAGAGTTATTCAGACTTGGGTATCTGGCAGACTTTTTCTTGAAAACGGACAAAGTGAGCCCGCCTGTTATTTATTTATTTATTTTTTGAGCCTGCCTATTATTAAAAGGAAAACTGGCAGTATTTGTTGCCAATAATAAAATTTGAGCTTTCAAGCAAACGTAAGACTTTGGGACAACTTGTATTCATCACTATGAGTTTGGCTGCTTCCCAGTGCTTAAAAGCTTTTCTAGAAGATTGGTTGGCTATAAATGAATATGTCAACATTTGGAAGATTTACCTGACTCCATTAAGCAATATTTTCCAAATTATCAATGCATGGAATAACAAAATCATGGATGGTAAAAAATTCAATCTAAATTCAATATAGAGCAATGGATTTTAATATCACAGACGGAAAACATCATTAATAGTTTCAGATTCCACAATGCAATGACCTTTAAGAATCTACCACTTGTTGAGTTTTGGTGCATTAACAAAGAATATTCACATTTATCTAAAAAGGCTGATAAAATATTCCCTCCTCCTTCATATCTGCATAAAGATGGATTTTCTTCATTTGCTTCAACTGAAACAACATATCTAAACAGATTGAAGAAGAAAATACAAGAATCCTGCCATCTTCCATTAAGTCAGGCCTTAAAAAGATTGGAAAACATAAAACAATGCCAATGTTTGTTAAAAATTTCTTGGTTTTGGAAAAGTTACTTTTCATAAACAAATGCTATTTTTGTTAAACATTGAGCTTGTTATTGTTCTTTTTAAATTAATAAATATTTAAAACCTCATCAGTATCAAATTCTAAATGTGATAAATACATTTTTTTATTTAAAACCTCATCAGTATCAAATTCTAAACGTGATAAATACTTTTTTTTCGAGACAGAGTCTCATTTTGTCACCCTCTGTAGAGTGCTGTGGCATCGCAGCTCACAACAACCTCAAACTCTTGGTCTCAGGTGATTCTCGTGCTTCAGCCTCACAAGTAGCTGAGACTACAGACGCTCACCACAACCCTGGCTATTTTTAGAGATGGTGTCTCACTCTTGTTTAGGCTGGTCTTGAACTCCTCAACTCAAGAGATCCACCCACCTCAGCCTCCCACAGTGCTAGGAGTCCAGGCTCGTGAGCCACCTCACCAGGCCTAACGTGGTAAATATTGATAGACAGAACATATGTAAACAGCTCTTCGGGGAGCTTCAGTAATTAAGATTGTAATGGAGTTCTGAGCCTCATCCAGAACCACTGCCAGCTCTCAGGCCTTTCCTTTAACAATCGCACCTGACTTACCTTTTCGACGTTACTCTCTGACCTTTCCCTTCCCATCGGATCTCTTTCCTTTCTCTTTCTTCCATCCCAAATGTCCAGAACTGCCTGACAATTTTCAGCCTCCCCAGATAGACTACACTCCTGAATTTCCATCACTCTTTTGAATGCCCTCGCTAATACCCTATGTGTCAAGTCTCTTAAAGTCAAATTTAGTAACAATTTCCCTCTTTACCCTAGAACGTGAGTCACACCCTCCTGGGGCCCAGGGGCTTTGTGCATAGCTGACAATTCTGAGAAATCGTTGTGCATTAGATGTATTAAACGTTTGCACATCTGTCTTTCCCCCATGCTGTGGGCTCCTCCAGGCAAGGAAGAGTCTTCTTCATTCTTAACCCGTGAAACTCCAGCAGCCAGTGCAGCTCCAAGCACATTGCTGGGGCTCAATAAATTCAAAACACAGAAGGGAGAAAGGAGGAAAGGAGGAGTGGAAATTTCCTCCCATTCTCCTGCTCTGACCTAATGACCTGGGTCAGAGGGAGGGCCCATGGTGGGTGGTGTGGAGGAGGGGCACCCCCAAAAGTGGGCTGCGTGAGCTGTGACAGCAGGTGTACACTTGAGGGTAGCTGCCCAACACACACACAAGCTGCTTTCTTTCTCCCACACAATTCCAGAAATGTCTTCTTTTAACATACACCAAAGACACATACAAATTTAATTACATCCCATCCCCCTCAGGAAACCACCCAAGGACCACCCAGTTCTCACAGACACAGGTGATGCCAAGACGCCATTGTCCTTGAGTGTGGGACCCTCAGGGGATGCCTGTCTTAGATACTCTGCCACCTCAGGACCAGATGGCAATTTCATCCTCAACCCCATCTCCTCTAAAATACAATGTCTAGGGAGTAGGGGAGCAAGAGAAGAAACCTTTCTTTTCAAAGTATAACTCTCATTTTAAAAGGAAAAAATGATATTGTTGCAGGAATGCTCACATTATTTGCTTCGGAGCAGCAAAGAAAACGCTGATGGAAGTATTTTTCTTGTTTCTGCAAGTAACCTTGGGGCACTAGGGCTTGTGACTCCTTTTCCCCACTGCCCACGCCAAGTGGACCTGGCTTTTGACCCTCATCATGGCCCCTGCATGGGTTTACCAAATCCTATTTCCAGGCCCTTCTCTTTCTCTATAAACTAGTGCAAGTGGTTTAGTTTTGCAATTTTCTTTGTGGAAAAAAAATAAGTCTTCAACCACTGAGGATCAATTCAGACTTCAATTTTTATTTACCAAGTGGATGGCAATTACATCGGAGTCCACTCAAATGAAGGTACTGAAGAAATGAACTCATACAAAACGAGTGTGTGCGGGTAGCGGGCGTTAAATGACAGCTCATTGTTCTTCAGTCAGTGGTTCTCGCCAGCTTCTGAAATGAAAAAGGAAGGGCACTCAAGAGTCTGGTAAAGAAACTGCATGTGCAGACAGAAAAGCCGGACCTGTGTTCGGGGCACATCAGAACACGTGCAGTTTCCAAATAATCACCTTCCCCAGAGGGAGGGTAATGGTTCCCAGTAAGTCAAATAGATGATGATTCTTTCAATAAAGGGTTCATTTAACCCTAACATCAGTTAGCTCGTTTGTCAAGCCAGAGAGAAGCTTATCTTAACAGAACAAATAAAAACTGCTGGGGGTGGCGGGGGGAGGGGGGGGCAAACCAGAAAAAGAGAATGTATCTTTAAACGGATTTTAGAAGAGCAAAATGTGATTTCAAGAAAAAGCATGTTTGGGACGTTGGAGCCCCTTCGCCTTCTCTGGCCATTCTAAGCAATTTCCCTCGGCCCAGCCAACCTCACATGCACCTGACTCAGCAGCTGGCCAGTTCCAGGAAGGAGAACAGGCGCCGGGTTGGGGAAGAAAGCTGTGCTGTGAAACGTACGACAAGGATGATTTGCAACCAAAGTTGGAATCTCATGCTCAAATGACACCTAATTTATTCACACATAAGTGAAGAACGAAGTCTATTTGAATTCTGAGGGGAGTCGCTTTCTGTGGAGAAAATGGGCTTCCTATAAAATAATTTCAATGTGGATCCACAAAGTCTCGGATTAAACTCCCCTGAGGACGGAAGACAGTCACATGAGATTTGCCTCATGACAAAAGGATAATTTTTTTTCTAATTTTATTATTTTTTTTTTTGTAGAGACAGAGTCTCACTTTATCACCCTCAGCAGAGTGCCGTGGTGTCACAGCTCACAGCAACCTCCAACTCTTGGGCTTAGGCGATTCTCTTGCCTCAGCCTCCCGAGTAGCTGGGACTACAGGCGCCCGCCACACCGCCCGGCTATTTTTCTGTTTTGCAGTTCGGCTGAGGCTGGGTTTGAACCCACCACCTTCGGTACATGGGGCCAGCACCCTACTCGATGAGCCACAGGCACCGCCCGATAATTTTTTTTTTCCAGAACTATTTGTTCAATACACATGTCCACGTGTCTCCCCAACACATGGCAGGTGGCACCTAAGCTGGAGAAGTCCAATGGAGACCCAAGGACCCCCAGGTTTGGCAAAATGAGACATGACTTCCTCTACAGTGGTGGCTCAATTTATACAAAGTGGCTTTAAGAAGTATACCGCCCTTTATCACACACATGCACGTGCTCGCATGCGTCCGAGCACACACACACACACAGCCCTAGAGATTCACATAGTTATTTTAATGTGAATGCTTTGCTGTTGGGTCTGCTACCATGGCAAACAGAAATTTATTTCATTGTAATTGGCCATTATTTGTTGAGAATTTAATTTGTGATCTACTGTTTCAAGATCCATTTACATTGTTTGATTTAAATAATTAAAATCTACAATTCATATAGTAAACGAGAAAATATCATGAATGGTATGTCAATCAGGTTGATAAAAATATCTCAGATTGCATGTGAAGCCCCCACACTGTACCCCATGGTTGAACTAATGTACACAGCTATGATTCAATAAAAAATAAAATAAAATAAAATAAAATCTACAATGCCAGGAGGACTTGGGCATGGTGAGCGGGAGTGCGTGGCCTTATTCTGAGATGTTATGCAGGCATTGGCTAGCGAGCGGAGGTGATGACGCATCATCAGTGATCTTTCTGTGCCAACTATTATTGAGTATGTACCATGTGTTGGAAACCATGCCCAATCCTTTATAGGTATTATCTTACTTCTTTCTTTCAACTACTGGATAAGTAAAGTAAAGATTAGAGAAGGTAAGTGATTGCCCCAAGTCCCAACGCTACAAGTAAGTGATGAGGGCCAAAGCTCCTGCTCTTAACCATAACTTATTTCTTCCCTTTGGGCCTACGAATAAGAGCAGCTCCTACATTTTCTATGATGTATTAACTTTTTAGTGCTTTCAGATGTACATGTACTTCACTTGTATGTTCCCTGAGGTCATGAACTTCTTTCTAGGGCAGCAGTTCTCAACCTCCCCGATGCTGCAGCCCTTTACTACAGCTCCTGTGGGTTGTGACCCATGGGCTCAGAACCGCTGTTCTAGAGGTTAAATGTTATGTCTGCTTTGCTATCAATTTGCAAGGCCTTCCTTCTACAACTAAAGTTGAAGTAATCTGAATGGCAAATGTCATACTTCAGATACTATCTTGTTACATCAAAATTATCTTAACTCTGAGGACACAGCAGCTGCCTTAATTGAGAACATCAGGGTGTTGATAGTTAAAACGCCATTGCTGCCACCATGAATCCCCCATCATTAACAGCAGTTACCACTGAGCATCATCTACATGGGAGGACCATGACTCTGTATTTTATATACATAATCCTTAAACTTTACAATTAGCCAACAAAACAGGGAGTATCATCCTCATTTTGCTCTTGGGCATCTAGTGGACCCCAACCTGGGACAGTGGTCAGCAAGGGAGATGGTGCTGAGGAAATAATGAAACCTACACCAAACTTAGTGCATAAAACTGGAAGCCTGTAGGGGCATACGCTGTTTTCTGTGCCTGGTGGCAGCATGAAAATAATGCAGCACCTGTCCTGCTTCCCAGATTCTTTTTCTTGGATACTTAACAGAGTATAAGTACAAGGATACACAGTAGTCATTAGTCAGCAGTCAAGGTTAAGAATGGGAGAGGGGAGATTACAGCCTCCAAGAAGGTTGAGTAAAGGGCAAACAGCACATACGGTAACGGATCATCTTAAGTGGCAGGTAGTGGTGCAACCGGAAGAGAGAGGTGGGGATAGTAAGTCTTATCTCAGCTTCTCCAGCATAAGCTCCTAGCTGATGGTCTCAGTTGCCTGCACTGCTGACTTCGCCATGCAGGGATAGTCACTCAGACATTCCCTGGCCTGGGCACTTTACCCTGAGTTGGAAGGTGTGTGAGGAATTCAGCCTGTCTGCCTCCCACAACTTATAGTTACAGAAAGTTGAGTTCAGGATATGAAAGACTATTTCGATTCCAGATCTTTTAGCTTGAAGTTCATTCTTATAAGTAGGTGGACCTCCAGAAGCCAGGTTAAAAATAAACTTTCAAAGTCAAGAGCAGTCTCTGATCTATTCCTGGCACCTCTGTGGCAACCTGGGAAGACTAACACGAGATCCCACACACACTAGTATCTAAACTGCGCCAACACAGAAGTCCTCTCACCTATGATGTTGTCATTTTCTGTCTTGATTTCATGATGGCATCAATCAAACACGCCTGTGAAACGGCGACTTCACCTTTCTTTGTAATATAAAAATGGCCACGGAGTTGTAGCATCTCTGGGTTGCTGATACCATAATGTCTTTTCAGCTGATTAGTTTCCCTTCTTCCTCACATGGCTTAGTTGTCTTCTCTAAATGTCGTTTATACAGAGACAACTGAGACAATTTGTAACAAATGCATAGATATATTGAGATGAAATGATTTGTGAGAAACTGCTAGAACATGTAGGAAGCTGTCCGTGTCAGTGTTTGACTGTATGGAGAACAAACCGTGTGCCCGCGTGACCAGGCAACAGCTGACTGAGCCCAGATGTCAGATTATGTAATGCAGCCACACTCCAGACTAAGTTATTCAGAACAACGAGTTTTAACACTTTATTTTGATATAATTTGGTGCTTACACAGAAACTGTAAGAAAGTTCAAAGAACCCCTGTTTACTCTTTACTCAGATTTATCAATCTTAATATTTGCTTTATCATCAATTCTTTTTTCCTGAACCCCTGAAGAGCATTTTTTGGACATTTTGTCCCTTTACCCGTAAGTATTTCAGTGTTTATTGCCTAAGAACAAGAATTTTCTAGGCAATGACATTTTTGATCAAAATATAAAGTTACCACAAAAAACCATAAGAATGCATTTAAAAATAAGTATAAAGAAAAATACTTTGCCTTCATGGATAAGGATAGGAAAAATACTTTGCCTCCATTCCTCACAAGAGAGGAATTTTTTGGCCTATTTTGCTTACTGTGATACTCCTAGACCGTGCCATAGTGCCTGGCACACAGCAGGTGCTCAATAAATACTTATTAAATTAATTTCTTAATGTGATTATGTGATCTTATACTGACTACATTCCGAACAAAGTATGTCTAAAATCAAGCAAAGGCAATGACAGCCAAATACTGAGTCACTCTTTTATTACCCATCACTTGGGATTTGGGAGTTACAAAGAAGGAAAAGCTTCGGATGTGAAGGACTTCTGGGAAATGACCTTTTCAAGGTGAGACAAAACCTGACTCTGGGTTCCCGCAGGGCCGGCGTCCCTCTCACAGGTAGCGGTTCCTGATGTACTCGCGGTACATGGCGGTGTCTTCTTTTCCCAGGGGCTGCATGCTGCCTTGACTGGCCTGGATGTGGGCTTGGAAGATCTCTGTAGACTTCCTGTCCACTCTCGGGGGCTGAACTTCATAAATGTTGTCTTGCGAGAAAGCCGAGATGGGGGTTCTGCAACAGATAGGAAAAGAGGGCTGCATTAAAGAAAATACAGGAAGGGGCGCACAGCTGTGTCGGGCAGGCCTGAAGGACAGAGCTGGGCCGGCACCTGCCCGGGAGCCCCCCGGTCCCCCTCCCAGCCCCCCGCGCCCCCTGCTGTGCTCCCGTCTCCCTCCCATGACTGCGAGGAAGCTGAGGCAGGCGCTGTGCAGACTTCGTTCTTTTTCCTTGGCACGTGACAGGCGCTCCAAGGCTTTTACAGGAAGATTTAAAGGAGGGGATTACTAATAATTCCTACTGCATGGCTGTCGAGGGGAGTGAACGAGTTCATGTGTAAAGCACTCACTTAGCATAATGTCTGCACACTCGAAGTGCTCAGTACATGGGGCTGTTGTTGACAGTTACGGGTGCATAAAGCCTTACCTGCACTTCTGAAATCCTAAAAGCCTTCACAGCCGAAAGTTAAATTTTCTGGCAAAATCTGACCGAATCTAGTTCATTTTATAGTACATCCTCATGAAATGACAGTGATCATCCCACTTCATGTGAATACGTACATGGCCTCAGATCACGTTGGGGATGTCACTAAAGGTGTATGGACCAACTTGCTATGCTGGCGCCAATCCTGATTTCTCCAACTCATCTGGCCTCAGACTTTTGGATGAGGGATTGTAGGTCTGTAATAGACAGCTTCCTTCCATTCCGGAGTATTCGAAAGTACCTAAGAATCTTTCTAATCAAAAATATCCCTCCATTCCTACTCCACTCAGTCTGCCATAGTCTTGAAATTTCCATCCACCCCTTGGGGAAGGCACTCACTCTAGGAAGTCTCGTCAAAATGCAGCTTGGTGTGTGACATTCTTAGCTGGGGGCAGGCCCTAGAGGGATGAGTCAACCAGGACAGGTGTGATGCAGGGTCTACAGAGTGTGCATGCCCAGGAAGGTCAAGGAGAGGCCACCAGGGGGAGGATGGGAAACTAACAAGACATCAGCCGGGGCTTGGGTGCAGAGTGACACCACACTTCACCACACGGCTCAGGGCTGGGTCTGTGAGGATGTGGGGTGCTCCATAACAGGGTACCCAAGATAAAGCAGAGAAGGAAAATCTAGAGGATCTACCCTGCAGGGTTGGGACCTCAGAGGAATCAGAAAAGCACCCCAATTCCCAGCTGTCTGGGAGATTCCCTGAAGTTAGAAGCTGAATTGGATCTTAGACCTAGTGGGGTCTGAACTTAGGATGTCAACATTTCACTGGTTGCCAGGAGGTGTAGTGATATACACAGGAAGACAGAAATTGCAAAGTAAAGCCTCCCCAAAGAGCTCTATCTTCAATTAAATGTGGTTCTTTCTTATTCTCCCAGAAAACAGTTAAGGTAGCTCACTAAACTTTGCCTTTATCTAGCACACAAACATGGCCCGAGATGGCTGGAGACTCTACATTAAATTACATTAGACTAACACAGAACTAGTGGTGAGCAGGCTGGCTTATCTGTAAATAAGGTTCTTCAAAGGTTCAGCCATAAGGAATCTCAGCTTCTTACAGTTGAGAATTTTAAGATTTTAATAGGAAAGGGGGAGGTGACATTTTAATTACAGAGTATGAGGACAGCAAAACCCTTATTACGTGTGCTTCCCAAATACTTATTTGTCTTCAACCTAGCAGGAAGCCATGTCCATGAGACCAAAAAGAAGGGCACCAAAAGAGGGTCTGGTAAAAGTTGAGGCTTTTTTGGCTAAGTCTAAGCAACATCAACAACACGGAAAAATTATTTACAGCACAAAGTATGCAATGCCCTTACTAGATCTCAAAGAAATGAATGCATTTGTAAGGTTGCTGAACCTTCTTTTGTGGCTTTGTCATCAGATCTACTAGATGAAAATAGTGTGTATGTTTGCACACACACATACATGCTGTGTATATAGGTATGATATTTATGTATTATTTATGTTTTATATCCACTCCTATATATGTATACCTACTCTTTAAACACATCCAAGGAAAGGGCCACACACATATTTCCACCATCCCCACCAAGTGAGGTACATCAAAAGAGTCCACATGAACTTTTACAATGTCCACCCTACTGTGCAGATTTTGGAACAAAAATATAGTTGATGAGCATATGAGGGGGTGGAGCCAATAAATCTGGATAACACTTTGTAACATTTACTGTTTACACCATGCCCTTAAAATGTGACTGTTTTTATTGTACACTGTTATATAGAAAAGACCAACGTGATACATAAAAGAGCCTTAGAGGCTGCTACAAGGTTGTCAGAGTTTGCAGTTGAAATGCTATTATATCATTGTCATATGTATATATTAATTGAATATAAAACACTAACAACACTTATCCAATATCTGTCATGAAAAAACTACTGTGCTTTTCATCTTTTGATTGTAAAGTAAAACATAGATACAAGAAACCACACAGAACACACAGAATTATTATAAGGTAAACATCACACAGGTGAAGAAACAAATTGTGACAGCCAACCCAGAAGTCCCTTCAAGGCGCCTCATCCCATACACACCCCTTCGCGCCTCTCATAAGGGGCCATTATCCTGATTTCTTTCTTTCTTTTCTTTTTTTAATTAAATCATAGCTGCATACATTAGTGCAATCAAGGGGTACAATGTGCTGGTTTCATATACAATCTGAAATGTTTTCATCAAACTGTTTAACATACCCTTCATGGCGTTTTCTTAGTTATTGTATGAAGACATTTGTATTCTGCATTTAGTAAGTTTCGCCTGTACCCTTCTAAGATGTACCATAGGCGTGGCCCCACCAATTACCCTCCCTCCACCCCATCTTCCCCCCTCCCCTTCCTTCCCGTATATCTTGATTTCTACAGTAATCACTTCTTTGCACTTTTCAAAAAGGATGTTTTCGTTCAAATGTGCATCCCTAGATTCTACAGTCTTGCCCCCTCAAAGAGTGTGATAATGCCTTTTAATCTACAGATTTTTTTTCTTTGCCTTACAATTTGTCTATTGAAGGATCTGCATTGTAGAGTTTCCCTCCATGTGGATTTTGCTGCCTGCACATTCAAAATGCAGTTACAAATGTTCCCCTGCCCTTTATATTTCTAGGTCAGCCTTGGATCCAGAAGCTGATGAGACTCTGCTTCAATTGCCTTGCCAAGACCACAGGTGAGTGTGCTGGGTCACCAGGAAGACCAGGGTGTCCAGCTGTTTAGCTCTCCCAATGTGAACGGCCACCGAGGCCCAAAGCCTAGATCCAAAAACTCCCTGGAACTGACAAATGACAATTCGACACTTTGACTTAAATCCTCTTTATGTCTTTCTTCATTCTTTTTCAACTTCAAAGTTTTGCATTTTGGCTCATTTCATAATAGTATGTTTCAGTTTTCAACTCTTTCATTGACTTTTCTGACACAAGTTTATCTTCTGTAGAGATGTTATTCTGCTCTGTTCTTCTTTATAACGTTATATGGAATTGGCCTTGATTCTTTTCTGTAAAAACTAATTGTTCATTATGCAAAATTAGTTTTCCAGAACCTTCAAGAGGAGGTGTAGTTCGGGAAACTCCCTCTTTGGCTGTTTTAGTCAAGTGTTCAGAACCACAGCAACTTGCTTGCTGAGACTTCTCCCTATTTTTATCTGAACTTTCCTTCATATCCACTGTTACTATCGTGTTCACGTTTGACTCCACTGTTAGCCAATGTCTCCTCAAATGGGCCCCCTGTCCACAAAGGGAGTTTGGGTCATCTGGTTTCAAAAGTTCATGTGGCCCCAGGGCCTGGGCCCCTTTTGGAACTGGCCGGGAGCTTCTGTGCTCCCTGTTACTGAAGTCAGTGAGACACCCCCGAGTTTCAGCCTCTGTGTTCAGATTAGCACACTGAGTCCAGCAACTTCCCGTGAGCTGGCTGGGCTTCTGTTCTCCGGCCTGTCCCACACGTCACAGGTTCCTCCAGGCCTTTTGCTCCTGCACAAACACTGAAACGCAGCCCTGTGGCTGTTGGTGGCTTACCTCCACCACCTGCTTATATTTTCGGTTTGTCAGCTAGTCAGGTAAGTATTGTCTCTGGGTATTTGGCTTTGCTACCTAGTTATTCTGTTTCTATGCGAGGATTCAGAGCATTAAAAAACAATGCTGCTGCTGTCTCCTTCCAGAACTGCTGGGGATGTCTACTGTGAAAAGTTTTTTTTTCACCCAGAGCCCTGAACTCCATAGACTGTCACCTGCGTGTCCCCATTTTCCCACCACGCGGCCTCACCCAGGGCTGCTCTCAGAGATGCTCTTTTCCAGCCGCCCCCCTACATGGGAGGACCCGCCCTCTCACTGCAGAGGTGCAGGTGGGGCAGCGAGCCACCTTAGCGCTGAGCAACCTGGGGGGGGGTGAGGTGGTAGAGCTCTTAATGTTGTCGTGCGTCTGCAGGTGGCTAATCAATACGGTATTGTCTACAGAGCAGTGGACGTACAAGTCCAGTTAGAGAAATTTAAAAGATGCCTGCCTATCAGCGGGCTTTTCTTGCTAATCCCAGTTACGCCTAGAGCTTAAAGCACAGGGAGTCTTCTGGATGGTGACCTAAGGACCTTACCCCAGTACCTGAGCAGGGTGACTTCACCGCTCTTGCCTGCTTGGATCGGATCGCTGCTCAGGATAAACAGCCGTTATACGTTTCCTACACTCTTCCTTTCTGAGTGAGAGTTTTTATTTTCCTTTGCCACCATCCCATGTTGGGAGCAGACAGGCCTTCTGTTACACGAAGCTGCATCTGAACCTGATGACAAGAGGGACGCATCCTCGAGGATGCTGGACGTCGAGTGGGATGCAGTGAGTCACTCAAGCAGCGAGTGGGAGGGTGTGGCCTGTATATGTAGCAAGAAGAGTGTGCCTGGACAGCGGGGTGGCCGGAGGGCAGGCTGCGACCCACGGCCGGGATTACACTCCTTAGGGGCCACGTGCGCCCCCCCTTCCAGGATGCAGAGGGGGAAAAGCAAAATCTAATATCCAGACTCCCTTACAATTCGGGTTCTAAATGTGATTCAGGTTCTACCTGCCACTTGTATCACCATGGTGCTTTGACGCGGAACTGAGTCATGTGGGAGGAAGCTGGCTAGAGTAGGGGATCTGTTTTGCAGATGTGACAAAGGTAACATTGTCGAGTTGGTCACTGCACTGGCCTTTTGAATATATTAGTCCCCCTATCCATGGGGGGTACATTCCAACATCCCCAGTGGGTGCTGGAGAGCATGGATAGTACCAAATCCTATATACATAGTTTTTTCCTATACGTACATACCTATGATAAAGTTCAATTTATATATTAGGCACTGTAAGAAATAATGATAACTAATAATAAAGTAGAACAATTTTGATGATGTACCATAATAAAAGCCATATAGATGTGATCTCTCTTAAACTGTCTTACTGCCCTTGCCTCAAGTAATTAAAACCACGGGTCAGGGGCTACCGGAGAGCTGAGTGGCTGGGTCTGGAGCCAGCAGCTGCTGGGATGCTTCCTGCGAAGGCAGGTGCAGCGGCTACTCTGATGGTGTGCCATGTGGTTCTGGGAGTCATTCTTAGAAGCCTGGAATACTGTCTGTTTCCTCAGCCCTCCAGTGGTTCTGAAAGCTACTCCAAATCCTAAAATAAATCACTTTCTGTTTCATCTCCCTCAAGCAGATCATTGCTCCATAAGTGAACGCTGACCAACACAGGGGCCAACAGGCAACGCCCCAGCCCAGACCCCTGTTCCTAGAAGGTTCCGGCAGGCAGAGGGAGCTGCTGGGCAGAGGTCGGTTTCTCCCCATGCGGAGAGAAAGCACCGCCTGTCATAGGCACGTACGGGAGAGGCAGTGGTTGGTAATTTTATGTTTTAGACATGGCCACTGACATTTTTTTATTGGCAGACTGAGACTTTTTTTACATACTCTCTGAGAACTAGCAAGTAAAATGGCATCTGTGTTTTTCAAAGCACTTTTGGGTTTAGAGAAATAAAGCATGATGATTTTTCTGACCCGAAACAGGTAAAATGCTTCTAATTTAGGATGCAATTTATAAACTGTATGGTAGGACATACTGAAAACCTTGGTGTAGAAAGACAAGCAGCGTTCTGTCTCAGCTGTGTGTGTTATTACACGCACCAGGAGAACAGCAGCGCTATTTGGCTGCTCCGTGTGGAGGCCCCTACTCCCTCGTCTCAGCCATGGTTTAATGGGAGCGCTTGGCTTGGAGCCCCAGGCTACAGCGACAGTTACCCTGTGCAGCACGGGGTCTGTCCTGAGGGGGCTTTTCTGCCAAGTCAGGGCAGGTGGCACATTAAGCACATGGCAGCTGTTCTCCAAGGGCAAAGAATGGTCTGCTCCTCCGGAGCCATCCTTCCTCCCAGGCTGCGTGCAGGGCCAGACACTCCCTCAGGGCGACTGGTCAGATTCACATTCACACGGCGACCCTGGGGGGCCATCAGTCCCTCTGATCCTCACATTTCCCGGAATAGAGCAGGAGGGGTCTGGCACTCCAGTGGGTTGTGGTAATGGCCACGTGTCTCCTCTCCCACGTGGAGGGAATGGCACGATCCTTGCCTTCTTTATACCTGTCCGGATGTTGCCAGCATTTCCTGCTCATTTATAAAGAGCTACTGTTGAGTTTGTCATGTCACATCATCATAGCTCTTGTAACCAGCATCTTTTCTCTAATAAACTTTTTTATCTTAGAACCACTTCAGACTTAGAGTTATTACACATAGAGTTCTCACATATGCCACACCTGATTTCTTGTGTAACTAACATCTTCCAGCAATATGTGGTTTTCCCAATTAACCAGCCTATGCGGATACATCATCACTGGCTGAAGTCCACACTTGGTTTTTACCTGACACCCTTTTTCTGCCCCAGGATCCCATCCAGGATGTGTCACCTTTCTTCATCATGCCTACTTGGGCTCCTCTCAGTGGTGACAGTTTCTGATTTGTGTTTGAGGACCTTACAGACTGGAGGTGTGCTTGCCTTCCATCATGTCAGAGTTTTCCTTCACTTTACTAAGAATCAGAGAAAACTGTCTTTTGGAAGAAGTCACCAGTAGGGTCATGAGCCCTCCAAACAACACCTGGCTGTCCTGAGGCTTCCGAGAGTCACTCAGGTGGCTTCGACTCTGTCAGTGGGAGTCTCTGCCAATGGACGTGCGGACGGCTGCTAAGGACGCTCCTATCATAGACCCAGTGGAGGTCCCCCACCTGGCTGCTCCTGACCCTCAAGTGGAAAATTTTAGTACAGAATTCCAGGCTTTAACCCTGGTGTACTAGATCTGAATGTCTAGCAATAGGGCCTTGAATTCTATACTTTTTTATCCTTTAACAAAATAGCGCTAATTAGGTTTTTAATACTGAAAATTAAAAAAAAAAGGCCTATAATCTGTTAGTATCCTTATAGAAAATGTAAGGAGTAACCAAAAGTCTGAGATGAAACTTGAGAGCTCCCTGCTCATCTCTTCCCCCGTTTTCTAAGGAGACTTTAGTTGGTCCTTGTTTTGATTGTCATTTGCTTCTGGTTTGCCTTGGGATTTCTCTTGTAACAAGCTTCCTAAGATATTTCAGAATAACCAGAAATTTGGAACCCACTACTATAAAAGAAATTAAAAATTCAGTGTGGGGAGCAGAATGTCCCTTTTAGTGCTGACATCCCTTACAAACTCGGAATGCCCTGCTCTTCCCCCTCCCCCCCGACCAAGTCAGTCGTAGGCCACTATGTGGGTAGATGTCTCCCCAGAGGCGGGCGCTGCAGTCCAAGTGCATATTAGGGGGGATCCCAGAGGGGTAACCGGAGCCCAGGCAGAGTAAGGGTCCATGCGTAAGGGCAACCTGAAGAGTTGTGTCAGAGGCTGTGCAGGGAGGGGGCAGGCATGGGAGTCCATGCAGCCGGGCGGCTTGGGCTGCAGGGATAGGGGGGCACCTCTGAAAGTAGGTGTTTCCAAGATGGGAGTCCAGCATCAATGGAAGGTGTCCATGTGGTAGAAGGGGTGAATGCAGAGGAGATGGGGAATTGGTTACATATGGGGATAATAACCAAATAAATATAAAGGGGAACAAGAGCCAAGTTCCTCACTGTTGCGGATGGCAGCTACTAACAGGGAAAGAGAGAAGGATAAAATAAAATAAATCCTGGATTCCCTATAGTGGGAGATAGCAGAATGAAATTACAGGTTCAAATAAATATATTTAGCTGTATTTTATTTATATTTATTAATGTATTAGATATATAGGTTTATATTGTATAATATATAAAATAGATATGTCTGTATATGTGCCTGTACACAGACTTATCTATACATTTATACATGTGTATGTGTACATGCCAATGTGTGTATGTTTTCTGAGTGGGCCTGAAGGCAGTTACCCTCCAATGGCAACATATACATCTGGGTAGCTAGACCTTGGCTTTAACATCATTACCCACTAAAAAGAATCAAGAATCCTTGGAGAAGTAACTGATTCAGGGTTGGGCTAGGCAAAGAACATGATGAGCCTAGAACATCTTGTGCCAAAAATTAAGGAAGTGCTCAAACAATGACAAGGACATGTCCAACGGACACAAGAGCCAGGCTAAAGGGGTTCTGGTGAAATCTGGGACAATTTGAGCTATAAAATAAATAATGTTAGTCATAGATTAAATCCCGCTGAATAAATGGGAAATCAAGATCGCATATTGAGAAAAATAAATTAATGAAAGTTTTGAAAGTTTGATGAAGAAAAGATCTTTACATAGTTTCAAAGTAACTTTCATAAAATAGTCATTTATTTAAAAAAAAAGAGAACAACTTTACAGTTGAAAAGCACAGAAGACACCACTTTAATCAGAGATGGAAATAAACAGCCTCAATAATGGGATGAACTAAATTGTGCCCCCTAAATGCTGCAATGAAAAGAACCCCCTATTTCTGTGATGGTCCTGCCTGTTTTCATTACGTCCCTTAAGACAGGGTGACAGCAACCTTGTGAGAGAACTCTGAACCAGAACCACCACATGAAACCACTGCCAGATTCCTGAGCTCCTGAAACTGTGACACAATAAGGTACAGAATCAGGAAATTAACATCAATACATTGCAATTGTCTAATCTTCAGAACCGGTTCTAGTTTTTGAAAATTATTTCAAAAAGCTCTAAATTGCAAAAGAATCCGGTATAGCATCTCATGGTGCATTTAGCTGTCATGTCTCTCTAGTTTCCTTCATTCTGGAACAGTCTCCCACTCTCCCTTGATTTTCATGACCTTAATACTTAGAAGAAGACAGACCAATTATGTTGTAGAATGGCATTGATTTGGGTTTGTCATGATTATCCTCAGGTTGTGAATCAGGACATGACAGTGTGATAGCCAGCTTCAGATTGGGCCCACCTCCTGTTACTCATACCCTGATGTAATTTCTTCCCACATGGTACCACAGCTGATCTTTGTGACCAAGAGCATGCAGCAGAAGTGATGGGTCATAGCTATCAGATTTCTCCATAGCCAACAGCCAGGGAGAAATTGAAACGTGTCGACCAAGTGGAAAGCTTGGCAGTGGATTCTCTAGCCCTGCTCTAGCCTTGAGTCGCAATGTATTGATGTTAATCTTCTGATTTTTGTAAAATATTCTTATATATAACAACAACAAAAGTGGTAGGGAGAGAATATCAGGTCTGAAATTTACTCTCAAATGATTTGGTGGGGAGGGATATTCCCTACTCCGTAACGGCAACTTTTAAATAAGTTTAAGATTATTTTCAAATTAAATGCATATAAATTAAAAAGACCAGTGAGAGGAAATTTAAATTATCTAAATTAAGCCATAAGTTTGGGTTATATGAAATTGCTGTTTTTGCAAGTCAAAAATATGTGAATATTGGTAACTTCATATGGTTCCATTCAATATAAACATTTCCAAAAAACTAATCAACATTAGAGATAATGAAATTCTGAGATTTCAATAAAAATGCAAACCAGTTCACAGAGCCCTTTCGAAGATCTGCCCTGCGATCACTCACTCATTGTCAACATCCTTGGTATCTGCCTCCCAGCAGGCTACTGAGCACACGGGGGATGTGCCATACGATCTCCTACCTCAGTAACCGTTCCTTCCTTGAGTTCAAAATCCCCTCCAGATACAGTCCTATTTCTCTCCACCCCTTTGTAGCCACATGTTTTGAAAGAATGGTTTTTACTCCCATGCCCTCTTCCCATATTTTCCAAATATATTCCAAGTGGGCTTACAAGGCTACCACCCATAGAAGCTTTCTCATCAAGGTCATCGATAACGTTCCCATGGCTGACATCAACAATCATTTTTCAGAATTTGCCACTGCCACTGCCCACTCTTTCCTTCTTGAGGCACTTCCTTTTCTTGGCTTCCATGAAGCCACACTCTTCTTGAGTTTCCTTCTACCTCCCCCTTTGCTTGCGTCCTTGCCTGCTACAACTGTAAATCAGAGTACACGACTCTTGACTTACAACACTCTAGCAGTTTCCCACTGGATGGTTCTAGAGTGACAGCTAAACTCCCGTGAGGGGTCCTCTGGGTTGGGGGTCCCTCCTTAGGCCTTACTGCACCCACATTCCCCCCTGCTGCTTGCCCAGCCTTCTGATTGCTTCTCCCACAGGTCAAGTTCGTTCCCGCCCTGGTCTCACTCCCCACAGGCTTCTCATGGCAGACTCTGCCTCCTCATTCAAGTCTCAGCAGAAACTTTAACTCCTCTCAGAGAGATCATCCCTAAAAATCTAATCTAAGACAACTCTTGACCCTTACCTCCCCCAAACACTCTCTCCCACCCCCCTGGTGTGCGTTCTTCAGGGCATTTATCCTCACAGGAAACAGTTGTCTACCCACACCAGCAGGAGCACCGGGGAGCTTGTCAGCCTTGCTCTGTCTGGTACCCCCAGTGTCCACAACGGGGCTGAGAAAGATCGGTGAACAAAATGATATTTGGTGAACAAAGTGAATTGTTAATGCTCCAGCTATTACATATGGCTCCCGGCTATGATAATAATTATAGAATCTTAGAAGCGACCTTTCCTCCAAATCACCTTGTGCAGCATTAGGCCACTCTCCACAACACTGCTGGAGGAAGGTTATCCAGCCTCTGCAGGAGTGCTCTCGGTAAGGGAAGAACGCATCACGACTTTCAGGAATGGAGCGTTTGTTCACATGTCATTGTTCATAGCTTTAATTGTAAGAAAGATTTTCTCTTTAGCAATCCTAAATCTTCCTCCCTATGTTCTATTTATTGGTCCCTAAAGCAACTCAAAAAGCCCTGGTTCACCTGACAGTGATCCAAATATGACTTGAGGGAATGATCAGCTGACTCCTCATGAAAAATTCACCGACACTGTGCCTGAGAAAGGTCTGCAAAATTCTAGCAGTCAGGTTTAAAGAAATAAAACCTTTCTAAGCATCTTATCTGCAAACTACAGCATAAGAGTGTCCTTGGATATTCAAAAAATACAGTCTAATCTCTCACAGCTGTCTTTCTGGTCTCTAAACAGTCTGCTTCTCTGGCTCAGACCCTTTCTGCTACTGAGTGAACTTGAACAATCATAGACAGCCAGGCCTACAGGCATCTTTCCTGAGACAAAGACTCACCTTTTTCAGAACATATTTGCCTGTGTTTCCATTTCTGAGTAAATTTTACATTTAATAAGATGAGAGAAAATTCTTGTGATGTATCTGTTTGCTAATGAGCTTTGTGGCAAGGGGTCCTTACTAAGGGCATAAAACAATTTATTCTAGGAGTATTCTACCAGCTCTCAGACAGTTTGGATCTCACAGCCCTCTGGGCTTTCAATGTGTGTGCAGAAACACGTCTGTTGTGGTTAAATAGGCAGCATTTTAGTGCCAATGTGTATCCTTTGCTGTGACTTACACAATAGATTAAGCACTATAGTGTTATTTATATACAGAATGCTTAGTCTCCCGTGAGTGAGTGAATAAATGAACCAATGAGACAGCAGAATGAGTGCTCTTATCCAAGCACTAAACTGCTTTATAGATAAGGGAGCCACAGCTCAGACAGGCAAGGACTCAGCTCATCAGTGCCAGACATGGGCCAGATCCCAGGGTTCCTTATTCTCAGGCCTTGAATTCTTTCCATTGATTCACGTGGAAATAAATGAAGTTCTTAATAAATGAATTTCCAGTTCACAGGGTAAATACAGAGGATATTTAAAAGGTTGCCTTTAATAACTGAGTCATTGTGGTTGACGTCCCCATATCCACATACCCTAAATGATTATTCTAGGCTAGTCACAGAAAGACTATGGCCCGGTTTCAATGACACACTTGGGGTTGGCATATGGCCCCATCCTGGCCAGTAAGGACATGAGAAGTCTTCAGAGCAGATTTGGGTACTCCCTGCTCCTGAAGAGGAGACACAGAGAAAGCACTGCCCTTGACCTTGGCCACTGCTGTGTCTGGTTACAGCACCTGGACCTGCCGCACCATCTTGCTCCTGCTCTGTGGATGAGGCTGCCCTGAGGGTGGAAGAGCAGAGAGAAAGGGGAAAAACCTGGACCCTTCAGGGTCACATGAAGCTCCTGACTGAACCAACTCTGCAGCCTGCCCTATCTGTAAGCTTTCAGTGATGTAATATGATATATTATCGTATTGTTTAATCAAGGTAAGTTGGCTGTTTCGTTATTTGGAACTGAAAGTCTCATAGGATATTTGGATCTTTGTATTACAGAAACATTTAAAAACAGAACACTTGCTTCCTTAATTCTTTAAACAATAATAAACCATAGAAAATAAATATTTCCTCGGCTGGTCAGGGATATCATCTTGCTGGAAAATAGCATGGAAGGCTATAATATAATCATGCCCTCGGTCACCTCCGTGCTACATACTGACCTTGGTGGTCAAATACTCGATGCTGACAAGTTGTCAAACTTTAAAATCTCAGGATCCCTTTACAGTCCTAAAAACATCACTGAGCCTGCCCCCATAAGCTTTGGTTTATATGGGTTATATCTATTTATATTTACCATATGAGAAATTAAAATAGAAATGAAAAAAAATTCCAAAAGTAACAAGTCCAGTAAATGTTAATTAACAAATAATATTTTAATAAAAACTATAAATGCAGAATACAAATGTCTTCATACAATAACCAAGAAAATGACATGCTGGCTATGTCAAAAGGTTTGATGAAAACGTTTCAGATTGTATATGAAACGAGCACATCGTACCCCTTGATTGCACTAATGTACACAGCTATGATTCAACAACAACGACAACAAAGCCGCCTCACGATGGAGTTCAAATATATTCTTCTCAATAAAATATCACAAGAGTGGGGAAAAAAAAAACGATATTTCCCCAAACAGAAATAACTGGTGGCAGGCTCGGCACCTGTGGCTCAACAGGCTAAGGCGCTAGCCACGTACATCTGAGCTGACGGGTTGGAATCCAGCCTGGGCCTGCCAAAAATAATGATGGCTGCAACCAAAAAATAGCCGGGCATTATGGCGGCGCCTGTAGTCCCAGCTACTTGGGAGGCAGAGGCAAGAGACTTGCTTGAGTCCAGGAATTGGAGGTTGCTGTGAGCTGTGATGCCACAGCACTCTCTCCAGGGTGACGGCTTGAGGCTCTGTCTCAAAAAAACAAAAAACAAAAAACAAAAACTGGTGGCGAAAGAGGCAAAGTTTTAGATATTTGCACATCTTTCCTACATCTGGCTGAAGAGAGGACAGCTGGAGCCTGGTGCTGGCTCTGCCGTAACGTGTGGCTCTGGTTGAAGTACATGAAGCAAATATGACTTCGTAGAGACACGTAGTTGGAAAAGGAAGGAGTATTTTAATAGCTTTCCAAATAACTGTGGATGTTTTTCTTTGATACTACAACAAAATCTGACAAGTTTCCTAAAGTTATAATGTAGAACTGAAAAATCAGTGAACTTTTCATACTTTTTTGTCTTAAAATCCATTGATTTGATATCTTACACTTAAAATGGATTTTTTTTAACCATGGCGACACAGTTCATTATACAATATCAAAAGATTGTATTTGTTAAGATCACTACTGATCTCATATTAAAAAAAAAAATCTCTTAAGTATTGTTCATGGCAGTTGGCACAAATTCCCCAAAATTCTGACTTGCACTTGAAAGTTCTAATTTTATCACTGGTAACAAATACTGTCGATAATTTTCATTGAAGTGATAGGCTTGCTTCGTTTATTTTTTGAGAAAATGTCTGCCGAATACCCAGGCCTGAAGGACCAGAGTTCTGTCAGTCATTATTTTAATTCATGCTCCATGAAGTAAGTGGTGAGTTCAGCTCACAACTTACATCATCACACAAGTCCTTTTCTTCAGGACAGCCACAGTACTTAGATATGCAACAGAGGTGCTTTTTGTATATTTTCCATTTTTTCACAAAGAATACACAGAAGACATGCATTCAAGCATTGACAATAATTTTTTTTTTTTACTGCTTCATCAAGATTTAATTAAGCACAAATAATTGGCTTTCATTATCTTCTTTTATTTCTCCTCTGTCTCCTTTTCGTCCCCCTTTGGTGCAAATGTGTAACAAGTGAAGAACATAATGATCTCCAATACAGTTTGGTGCCACTGCCTTGATATCATAGACCCTCTGAAAGGGGCTTGGAGGCCCCAGTCACATTCTGAGGATGGCTGCGTTCCACTTCTGTATCTTTTCCTTTCCTTCCTTGGTAACAAGCTGCTATCCACGCGTTCTGCGGGAGTTTCCTCACTTTTAGCTGCACACAGCAAGTGTGTGGGTCAGGTAAATTCTAGCTGCCTAGCTCAGGTGATCATGTTATTGAACTCTGAGTTCGAGTCCCAAAGAAATGAAATTGAGTCCTCAGTTTTAGCACTTAAAAATTATGCAACTCTGAATGAACTACTGATCCTCTCTCCAGGCCTTCTTTTCTTATAAAATCAGAGGCTGGAATCTAATGATCTCTAAATGTCTTTCAGTTTTCAAATTTCATGGTCCTAGTATGCTCTACACACACACAAACAAAACAAAACAAAAAACCTTCTATCTCTAGAAGTCATTATAGACAGGCTAATTAAGTTCCTCATTATATTCAAGGTTTCAGATGATTTAAAAAAAGGATAAAAGGAAATGGTAAACTTAAATAAATAATAAATGAAATTTAATTATATCACCTACATGATTTATAAACAAAACAGTAACTGACTCTGTTACAGCATCTAAGTGAGGAGTAACACCTACTTTGATAAAACTGTTCTAACAAGTGAAAGCAAAAACTTTGGGACTATAGGAAAAATAATAAACAGAAAAGAGCATGCAAGACGAAATTATTGGTCTAAGAAGCTTCTAATACAATTTTACTTAGAGTTGCAAAAAAAAAGACACCTAAAATTGCATTTTTGTTCTTTTTCTATCTGTTAAACAATTACTGATGCTTCCAAGACGAGCAGAACATTTTTCCTAGCTCTATTCCATTACCGAAAATAAATGTATTTGAGCATACTAACTCTACTTAATTTCTACTTTATCATGTGGTTCTATTTGAAAACCACATGATAAAGTAGCTATCAATTTAACTATCTTTTGAAATAAGCCTAAGAGCTTTATTTTCAAAGAAATATATTACTCTGATGTACAATACTTAAAAAAAATCATTTGATTTGATTTTGACATATTTAACATAATTATAAAGAGTAAAACAAGATAGTTAAAGCAAAGATCATCTCAATCCCTTTTTTCTTCTGGAGAAGGACAGGATCAATTTTATTTGGGATTTAATTAGTATTTTGGTGACATCACACATACAGAATAGAAACTGTGGCCCTTCAGTAATGGATATAAACTGTCTTATAAAGAGTGTTTTTGCAAGCTAATGGGAAGTGGGTTAGAGAAGGAAGATTTTTAAGAATATAAACACTTCTACTCTTCCCAAATGGGATCAAACCACAATAGTTTTTTTTAATTATAAGCTTTTAAGAATAAGTTAAATATAAAAACAAAGTAAATCTTCTTTCAGAGCTTCCTGTATTTGTAAACAACAAGCAATGCAAATCAGGAGATCATGGTTCTTTTCTAGGCATGCTGACCAAGGGATTTCTAGAGCTGATTACAGGTAAGGGGAAATTTTCTCATCAACAGCTTCAGAAATTTGATAGCAGCAATGAATCAAAAATCAGAAAATCTGGCCAGGTGCAGAGGCTCATGCCTGCAATCCTAGCACTCTGGGAGACCAAGGCAGGACGATCCCTCCAGCTCAGGAGTTCAAGACCAGCCCGAGCAAGAACAAGACCTCGTCTCTACTAAAAGTAGGAAAAATAAGCCAGGCCTTGTGGCGGGTGTCTGTAGTGCCAGGTACTTAGGAGGTTGAGGCAGGAGGATGGCTTGAATCCAGGAGTTTGAGGTTGTTGTGAGCTAGGCTGCCGCCAAAGCACTCTAGCCTGGAGCAACAGAATGAGACTCTGTCTCAAAAATAAAGAAAGAAAAAAGAAAAAGAAAATCATAGTCCATTTTAGCCTGTCCTAGTAACATAATGCGTAAGTTAGACAATAAGGAAAACAATAGTTTGTCAATTGAGAAAATCAAGAGATGCCCGATAAGAACTCGGGAGTTGCTGCATATAAAACTGAAAATAAACCAATAAAGCATTGCAAAATAAAAACTTAACATTTATCACTTGTCTTGCCGTCTTTTTCAACTTGTTAACCTTGGCAGTTCCCCCTTACATATTATTACTGCATAATGTCCCTAAAAGAGATAAAAATATTGAATGCCAAATTTTACTCATTCATTCTTTATTTAATACTTTTTGAGTACCTGGTATCCTGCCAGGGACTAGGTATAAAAAGACAGATGAGCCCTGCCCTCAAGTAATTCATTCATATAGTCTTTTTACATTAATTTTAGATTTAAAATACCACATAGTAGGCTCCATTTATCAAGGACTTGTTGTTCCTATAAAATTGGAAGGAGGCAGAAGGAGGTTAAATTATGAAAATATGATGCAATTGATTTCCTGGGTATTATTTCTCAGAAATCTTCATAAGACCATAAGGAAAATAATGCTAGTAAAATATTTAACGTAGAAAATTACTTGTTTAATACTAAAAGATCTGTTGGTAAATTTTACACACAATTAGGACTTAATGGGGCCTATACTTTTTTAAAATGTGTGAAAGGCCCAAGGGGTTCTGAGTGACATCTAGGACAGCATAGCTATATTTAAATATAAAATTGAAATGTGTTTTCTTGTATTTCAGCCAGAAACGTACTGAAAGGCATGCCAGCATTCACTCAGAGAAGACAAGGAGTATAAATACATCCTACCTGGACACGCATCTTCATTATGCAAGAGGAAGGGCTGTCAGGAAGCCACAGTGTCACAGCACAAGGCTCGGTAATCATTTCACTGGCCCCGAATCATCCCACCCACCTTCCACATGCAAAAGCAATGGTAATTTGGTAAACTAACAGAATAACAAAAGGTTAAACCATTGCAAAATGTAGTTCTTGTGTACAAAGCAATGAAAACCAATGAGTAATACCCTTGGCATGGCTGTATCAGATATCCAAATCTGCTTTCTCAGGATTAACATGCTTGACCATGTAAAAAATAAATGTTTGGGGATAAAAATGTATTTTAAAACTGTGATAAATTCATCATCTCTATGGCAATTGAAGGATTTTTTTTTTCCTTTCATTTGACATGGATCCCAGAAAAACTTAAATCTGTGTAACTTAAACCCCTTTCAAGAAAGTTTAATTTACTTCTTTTTATATCAAGAGCAGAAAAAGCCTAAATTATTGAATCTCTCTAATCTAAAAACAGATATATCATCTTGGATGTCCTATTAGTGTCTGAAACTCACCACCTTAGCCCTGAAACTTGCATCTATTGTGTATTTGCTATCTTGGTAACTAACCACTATAGCTAGTCAACCAACCTATAAAGCCCTTGGCCTCTCACACACCCCGAAACCTCATCTAGTACTAAGTTATGAGAAGCCTTACATATTCTATCTTTAAAAAATAATCCCCTTCTCTATTTCCACTGCCAATAGCCAATTCCAAACATTTTCTTGTTCTGATGTTTCCAACAGATACGCAGCTTATCGCCCTGCCTCTAATCCAATTGCCATGCTATTTTCTAGAGCGACCTTTCCAAAATGCAAATATAAGCCTACCACTCCCCTGATTAAAACACAGCTTTTAGGATAAGGGTCATACTCTCTCACTTGGCATCTCTTCCTGATTTGTTTCTCCCTGTGTCTCTCAGTTCCTCAGTGACTATTCTATTGCATTAGATACACAGAATTACTTACAGGTCTCCCTTCAAAAGTGGTGCATAGGACATAGGCTCAAAACCACATGGCTGTGTTAAGGGGGTACACGTACTTACGGTCTCATGTGACCCTGAGAAAGTTTTCATAAATGGAAGGGGCTTTGTACTCACCAGAATAAAGGCACAGATGATATGTTAAATTTTTATTTTTTTGCAATACATTAAATTTTTAAAAATTACAGTCATTTTAGATACCTTAAATCCATAACATGAGTACCTACAATTGAATTTCATTTATTATTTCATACATGCTAAAAAAACCTTTCAGGATAGCCTTCTGCAAAACTTTAACAAGTTCACTTGTTCCAATAAATTTAATTTGTTTATCAACAGCAGAGGCTATCGCAGATAATATTCAAATGAGGAGGCATCTACTTTTCTCGACTGGTCCTTCCTGAATCTGTTTGTCTGATGGCTTTTTCATTTTGACTTTCAGCTGTAGCTTCCTGCCACCTCCTTCCCTCACATGCTTATCCCAGCTCCCAATTTGCTGGAAGTAACAGGAGGATGTTTTCTGCATACACATAACAATATTGTGAAACAGGATTTACACTTATGATGTGCTATGCAATGGATTTATGTTGTATTCAGTTCAGTTCTGTTTAATCTCACTATGTACACCTACTAAATTAATTCCATGACCCACTAATTTTTGAGATTGCAATCTGAAAAAATGATGTCCTAGCACACATAAAGACAACCTGTGTTTGAAAGCGATCACTGTATTTAAAAGACAAGAAAAGCTATAAATAACCTGGAGAGGATGGGGAGGGGATGGTGAAGGAGAAAGAGGGAAAGTGAGAGGAAGGCAAAAACAAAAGAAATGGGTAAAGGGGTACAGAAAGAGATAATTAGAAAGAGAAAAGGTATACAGAAAAAGTCAAAAAAAAAAAGAGAGAGAAAAGTAAATGCCAATATGAAAGAAGAAGTAAGTCTGTCTTGGTAATTTCTGGGGTGGAAGAAGAGGTCACATCCCAGTTTCCTGGGGCTGCGGAACTGTTATCACTTATTATCTCCTGCCTGTGGAGGGAATTAGCTGATTAATCATTGATCGCTGCCTCCACGTGCTCTAATCCTCAAACCTTGAAGGACTGCACTCCGGGTGTTTAGAAAAGATAACGAGAAGTAGAAATACTCTGTGCCTGCAGCACAGAGGCCATAGCCTTATCTACAGAGGACTAGATGAAACCAACTGGGGCTGGGGGGGCGGGGGGGCCTCGGCCCAGGTGGTAACTTGTATGTGGGAAACACATTATTGAAAATTACATCATGAAAAAATCAGTGAAGTTGAGTTAGGCACAGCCATTTTGTTGGGCCCAAGTCATCAGCTGAAGAAGCGCTCTAAGTAACTTGTAGAGCGGGCTCTGATTTGTGGAACTCTTCCCTAGCAGAAGCCCACACGGATGTGCATTCACTTCGTGGTCAGTAAATACCACTTCTCATGAGAGCTTCTTAGGGAACAAATACAACCGTAGGTTCCTAAAACAGTAAGAACTCTTATTTACCTTGCATTACATTTTGGCTTATCTTGTGCCAGAAGAATTCTGAATTATTTATTACTATTTACATTTATTATTATTTACGCAAACTCTGTATTATATTGAACCATTTGTTAGAAGTAATTTTTAAAGAGTGAGACATATTCCTGGAATAAGTGAGCCACAGAATAGTAGGCACTAATGATATGTGTGCTTGTACCTTTTTAATCTACCACTGATCGGCCTTTGCTGCTTAGTTAAAAACTCCGAGAGAACTGGTAGGAGTGCAAAATGAGAACATGTTGGTCTTGCACAAATACGGTGACTCACCAGTTGGCTCCACAGCACCGTGCCCACCGGGCACAGCAAGTCCTGCCACTCTGGTCCTTCTCACTGGGCATTTAGTCACAGGTGCAGTGGAAGCAGAATAAAGGAGAAAAATGCTGGAAGTTTAAGTGTGCTTACTTTTTTTTCTCTTTCAGAAGGAAGTAGGGGAACAAAGAAACAGGAGGGGGCAGAGGCTTATGAGAAAAAAAACAAAACAGGGGAAGCACTAAAAAGCATTCAAGGATGGGTGAGCAAGCCACTGGGAAGGTGGCTGAAAACAGTGGGTACCAGAGCCTTCCAGGGATGGGCAGGGGGCTTCACACACACTCTGACCATAGCAGGGGCTGGGTGGGGAGTGAAATTCAGACATTTCAATGACTATTTACTGAGCACTCAACTTAAGGTTCTGTTCCGGGGACAGTGGGGTAACACAAAAATGGGTTGCTCTCTTGACACACAACATGCAGGACTGTAATAACCCCGAATATCAGCAATACTGTTCTATTCTGGTGATGGTCGGCCAGGCAACCTCTACACCATGTTACCAAATCAGTCAAGTGAAGTATGCTTGCCCAAGAAATTGAAGTATGTGTACATTAGGGACAATATGCTGGATACTGGAGAAAGAATACAGGTATATTCTCTTTAAATATTAAAAAAAATTCAATATCAAGGGCAGACATATTATGTTTACACACAGACAAGTCTACAAATCTAGGTCAGAGGAGCAACGTCAGGTCTGTTAATGCAAATAACCCATTATTTGTATCCCAGCAGTTAGAAAAGCGGCTGGTAACATTGGCAGTCACAGCTGAGTGAAGGAGATCATAGGCTCTGAGTCAAGCTTGCCTGGGTTGGAATCCCGGTCCTCCCGGTTGCTAACTGTTTGGCCTCGGGCAAGCTGCATAACTTCTTTGAGATTCAGTTTCCCAATTGGTAAAGTGGAAGTGATAACATCTAGTTCATAAGGTCATTGTGGGAACTGAGTTAATACAGGTTAAGGTGCACAGAGCGGTACCCATCCCACACGGAGTGTTTGGTTAACGCTGGCTGATGTCACTTCTCCTGATCACCACCCATACACTCGGGGAGTGGTATGAAGCACAGAGAGGGCCATGTGCAGGTAAAATACACTCAGGTACTTGGACTGACAGCACACACATTGACTAGTTTGGGCTTTGACATCCATTTCTAGGCAATGTCCTGCACAACCTTAGGTGAAAACATCCAGCTTCCCTGTCCAGATTTCTGTACCCCCATATCAGAAGTCCCTGTTCCACTGGCTTCATGCCAGCTATTTACTATCAATATTTTTTTACATTTGGCACTGTATTTAGAAAAGAGAAACTGCTTTGCTTCATGATTTCAAGAAAAACTGGTAAGAAAATGAACTATGCAGAGATGAGCAGATACATATGTATATGAACTTAGAATGATTTTTAAATATATTATAAGCTAAAACATAACAAGAGGAGAATTTCAAGAATCTCATATAATCTAATTTCTCTTGGTTTTGGCATAGCTTAAAAGGCTAAAAATGAATAGTTGACATTTTAAGAACCTGGTTGCAGAGTTTCAATTTAAAGCATACACATACCTCCCCGACCCCCAAATAAAACACCAAAAACACTCTTGGGCTGTTGCCATGGCAACACAAAGCAGAGCCTACCCAGATCTTTGTTGTTTGCTGAAGATGCTGTGCAAAAACACTCATGATAGATTCTTCGCTAATTAAGTGGAAAAGGTTAAAAAATTCTAGATCCATGAGATTTTTATATGTGCCAGGACTAAGAAAAGAAAATATTAAATATTTTAAGAAAAAGAATGTGAAGGTAATAACTGTAAGACCAAATTTACAGCAGAGTAGAAACCATGTTGAAGAAAATGGGGAAGTGGTTTTATTTTATACGCTATATTCATTTCATCATCTCCTCATAAGCTGTATCACACTATTTTCATACAATAATCAATCTGTATAAACAATCTGGTTAACAAAGTCTCTTACTTTACTAACTCAGTTAAATAATTTCCTTCTTTGGCTACATGTATCTCAATTTATTTGGGAACCCAAAAATGATCTTTAAATTAATAGGGAGTATATATACCAGAAAAGAGAGAAAAAAAGAAAAAAAGTGATAGAGGAAAAAAGAGAAGGAATAAACAGCCATTTCGAGGTTGTGATAAAATACTGTCTGTCCCCATTTCTCTTGTTAGCCATCTCTGTTTACCTTGCAGGTTTTCTCTCCCTCTCTGCCCTGGCTATTAGATACTCTCCCTCTCATTTTGGGCAATCTCAACCCTACCTAGTGGCTTTAACTATCACTCACAAGTATTTCCTTCCCCAGCCTAGGCTATCTCTTCTGAGTTCCTCTACTTTATGCTACTTTAAAGCCAAACTGGGTCCCCCTGCAGCTTTGAATGGTCCTAACATAGACAGACCCAATAGCTACCTGCTAAATAAGTGAATGAATGAATGAATCAATCAGTCAAACCTGTTACACAAATCAAAAAGCCTAAGGATGATCCTTGATGACACCTTTTTCCTCCCCATCCATGAACCAGGATCCAAGTCCTGTCCATTTCATCTCCTAAATAGTTTCCAGAGCCATCCCATTCTCAAAATCCTCACAGCCACTAAGGCTTTTGCCAGGGTTACTGTAACAGCCTCTGAACCAGCAATCAGAAACATGCCGATGTAGGACACAGAAGTTAGGCAATCAGTACCTATTAAATAAATAATTCATTAACCAAACTGGTAAAGCTGGTCTAAGCAAAGGAAAGAAACATTTGCTAAATGTCAACGACACACCAGCTACTGATCTAGATGCCTCACAGATACTAACTACCTCATTGAATTTCGACAATGACCCATTATAGAAGAAACTCAACTGCACACAGGCATCAGGGAATCCTCCTAGTCCCAAGAAGCAGAGAATAAATAAATGTGAAGAAGAAGAAGAAGAAGAAGAAGGCGGCGGCGATGATCACAACTTATTGCGAATGTAGTTGAGACTCTGTTCTAAGCATTTTATATGCATCATTCCATTTAAGTCTCCTCACCTTCCTATGAAGTAGCTGATTTTGTTATTCCCCTTTTGCAGATGAGGAAACTGAGCCACACAGCACTTAATTTGCTCAAGGTAAAAAACCAGGATGCTTTCAACATAGTTCAAAGAACGAAACATCTTTTAACTTACAGCGAGTTAAGCTATATGACATATAGCTAGAAGAGACAAATCCATCCATGCCCTCAAAGGTCTTGAACTTGAGGAGCCTGCCTCCAGGGTCAGGAGAGTTTCATTATCCCACCTCTCCCCAGTAGAGGGCAGAGTTCTCAAGAAAGCCTCCACCAACTCCCATCCCACCTCCCACTCCCCAGAGAGACCTGATTTTCCTCGAGTAAGGTATAGGAGGAGATCCTTTAGTGTTTATACTAGTTTGGTGACAAGACAGTATTTTTCTTAAAATGTCTTCTAATAGGCTCGGCGCCTGTGGCTCAACAGGCTAAGGCGCCAGCCACGTACACTTGAGCTGGCGCGTTCAAATCCAGCCTGGGCCCGCCAAAACAACAATGACAGCTGCAACCAGAAAAATGGTCAGGCGTTGTGGCGGGCGCCTGTGGTCCCAGCTACTTGGGAGGCAGAGGCAAGAGATTCGCTTGAGTCTAGGAATTAGAGGTTGCTATGAGCTGTGATGCCATGGCACCCTATCTAGGGTAACAGCTCGAGTCTCTGTCTCAAAAAAAAAAAAAAAAGTCTTCTAATAAAAGCACTATGAATGACATAATTATGAAGATTTTTTCATAATTAGACCCCTTTAACGGTCTACCACATTACAATTTATAACTTACAATTTTATAACTCCATCTGAGCACCTGGAACAGAGTTGCTGGCTGCTCCGGTCTTGTTTATGTTGACTCTGTCCCAGCTGAACAAACCTACAAATTACAATGGATAAGAGTAAGCTAAAGGAGGAAGCACTTACAATTAATTCAGAAGATCACCCAAAATGGTGCGAGCTTTCAAATGACAGTAGTATGCTTATTCCAGAAAAGCACTTCAGCGTTATTTTATGGAATGCAATACTAGGCCTGAATTAAGAATTAAGTTTGTTAGAAGTAAAGGAGAAGTGTTTCTGCTTAAAATGTAAGTCTAACAGACATACGAGAATGAAATAAAACGTGCACGTTATTACATGTCCATTAATTTAACCACACTGCAGAACTTGAACAGAAATGTTCCTGAGTCCGGACAGATGATCTTTCAGAGTCTGCCCCCTCCGAGGGTGACACACAGCTAACCCATGGAATGCAGAACGGAAGTGGAGGCCTGCAGGGCAGTGTTTACAGTGAGATGGGGCATGGCAAGGGCAGGAGGGAGTGAGGGGCCGTCTCATGAAGCAGGGATGCTGCTGAGAGCCAGGGCCTGGACCCGGTTCTCCCCACCACTCCTCAGAGGAACATTTCCAACCAAGATGCAGGAGAGCAGCTGGGCAGCAGCATGGCCACGCGCCCCTCCTCACGGGAGCCACGAACAGCACTAATGCAAGAGGGAGTGGCCCGAGCACACCAAGCAGCTGCTTCGGAAGTGCGTTCCTGCTGGAAGCTGCCTCTCTGCTGCACGCACCCATCTGCCCCCAGGGATGTGGTTTTGTAGTTTTCTTCTAATGTGCCCATGAGAGGTCATGGGGCAGGATTAAAGACCTAATTTCCTTTCCAGTTCTTTATTTAAAAATATTTTCTTTTGATGACTATGGATAAGTTTATCATTTATGTTTCATTAGCTTTTATAAAGGTCAAGAAAAGCACAGAAACTGTCAATTAGTACATCATTACAGGGCTACTGAAAAACGTTCAAGTGGCTTACTTTTATTCAATTGTTTATCTTCAGAAGTGAAAAAATTTCTGAAACTTTTCCTTTTTTTTTAGGAGGAAAAGACTGGCAGATAATATTGACTATTTCTTCAGAACTTCAATTTCTCACAAATCAAGTACATACCCACAGTCAGAATTAAAAACAAACAACAAACCAATTGACAGGTATATGAGGCTTCAAGGCAGCAAGGAGAAAGCTTCCCGTCTGGTCAAGACAGCGAAGCAAACACACTAGAAAAGATGAGGGGAAGGAAGACAGAGCAGCGCTCAGCACTGAGAATCAAGCTGCAAAACCCAGAGTCTGAAGGTGCCGAGGCCAAGTGCAGGAAAAACAGGCAGGCCAGGAAGCCAGCAGACGGGCTGCAGGAACCAGAGCCAGCTGCACGGCTTCCCTCCCCTACAGAGCGCTGTGGGGGGCTGGGGGGACTGTGACCTTCGAGCCTAGCCAGCGCACTGTCCATTACCTGGTACCACCAGCCCACTGGGTGCAGAATGTGGGTGAGAGGAACACGTGCAGTGACCCCTTCCCTTGCATTCTTCTTAGACTATTGCCACGGGATGTTGTGGCTGAACAGGGCTGTATCTGGCTTCCTGAGAAGGGAGAACTAAAAGTGGGATGGAGAAGCCACCTGAGCTAATAAGGCTCCAGGTGAAAGTCGTGCCTTAGGCAGGGGACACCCTTTTTGCTTAAGTGGCCTGAGGCAAAATTTCAGTTCTTGACATACATACATACCGTTTCGGCAATGAGCAAAGTCATATTCTTCAGTCACTAATCCCAGATAATTCGTGCTTCTAGACCATGTTACTTATAAAGGCCCAGTTCAACTACAAAAGAGTTCAGCTACGGAGTTCTGACAGCCATGATGCACCAGGACCCTGTGTGTGTCCAGGAACGGGGAGAACGTGGCTGTGTTCTGGATGACTAAATTGGCATGGTCACGAGAATGTAGGTCATGGGAGCTGCCTCTGCCATCAAGAAATGCTGTGCCTTTTATATTTTATTTATTATGGAGAAGATCTGATTAGTTTGAAATAAAAAGCTAACAATACCTAGGGCAATAGATTCTGCAAATGAAATGCCCACCTTAAAAAGAAACTGAAGATTACCGCTCATGTTACAGTGGACACTTTATACAGCCAAGTTTGTGTAAGGGGAACTATGTACACGTGCAATACTCAAGTCCTCTGAATGTGTGCATTACGCTGAGGAGGGGTTTGCAGTGGTCTCATCAGGTTCTTGAGGACTTTTGGGGGAAGGATTATTTTTATAATCTGATAACGATGCATCTCCTCAGAAGAACACACATACAAAATTATGCATGCGATTTCTGGAAGCGCCTTCTGGGGGATCCCTTCCTCCTGACGCGATCTGCCTAATGATGGTCTGTAACACTGGGAATTGGTGCCCTATTGTCACTGCTCCTATTTGCTCCTCAGCCATCACTCCCACCAGCACCCCAGAGCTAAAGTGATTCCAAGATCCTCATTCTCGTTATTACCTCAGATTTATTGATACCTTGATCTTGAGGATTTGGGGATGTAAGAATCTATTTGTACTTTGGTTTGCAGCTTATACCTGGGCAGTGCAAATACCTGTATGCAGTGTAAATTTTTATCATTGAGGCTCAAGTACTTAGCTCTTTAACTCCAAATATAAATCAATGTTTTAGAATTTAACCCCCTAAATGCTGATACTGCCTGTCAAGTGAAATTCATTTCCTTCTGTACTACTATTTTCACTTTTTAAAAAGCTAAACTAGACATGTTACTCGTAAGCATAAATTGGCATTTTTCCTACATCTCTACATGAAAATATCTTACCTTGAATAAATGGCAAAATCTTCTTCTGAGAGGCCATCTGAGAGGTTAATTCCATATACCTCTTTCATAGGCTGGACAACATTCTGGGGTTGAAAAAAAAAAAAAACAGGAAGAATTTTTAGACATTGAGCATATGAAGAGTTTCTGTGAGGGTTTTTTTTTTTTTTTGAGACAGAGCCTCAAGCTGTCACCTTGGATAGAGTGCTGTGGCATCTCACAGCTCACAGCAACCTCCAATTCCTGGGCTTTAGCGAGTGTCTTGCCTCCGCCCCCCAAGTAGTTGGGACTACAGGCGCCTGCCATGACACCTGGCCATTTTTTGGTTGCAGTTATCATTGTTGTTTGGCAGGCCCGGGCTGAATTCGAACCAGCCAGCTCAGGTGTACGTGGCTGGTGCCTTAGCCCATTTAGCCACAGGCGCTGAGCTGAGCATATGAAGAATTTCTAAAGATGAAAAAAATGAACCTGAGAATTTTTCCACAAAAGCAATCACAATGTTTCTTCAATCTGTTCATTAAACTTCTCAGTTAATGGACTAAAAAAGGTTGATTTCTATTTCTTCTAAAAATAGTTTATTTGGGAATGTAAAAAAGCTCTGTTAAATAATTACTAGGTTGTTTTTGTATAATGCAGGAGTTGGCTGCGTCTTTCTGTAAAAGGAAAGGTAGCAAATATTTTAAGCTCTTTGGGTTATACCTTCTCTGTTGCAACTACTCAGCTCTGCTGCTATAACACAAAAGTTGTCACATATAATACATGAACAAACAGGCTGGGTTCTAACAATACTTTATTTACCAAAGAAAGGCAGGAGGTTGGATTTGGCCAATCAATTGTAGTTTGATTGAGTTCTTGTATTAGCACATTTTTATTTGCCGCATCTATTTCTAAATGACTTTTGGCTATTTTTAGAAATCAAATTTCCTCAAAGCTGGATTTGTTTTTTTGTTGTTGTTGTTGTTATTTAGTTCCATTTGTTCTTCCCTTAACATAGAACCTGTGTAAGCTGGCCACCCCAGGGACTGTGACAAACTGCAACTGTACTGATACATACATGGGGTGCACGTCTGGTCCATGACAATCAGGTCAACTTAAGGAGGTGTCAATGTAGGGACGTGGCCACCTATGTGTTAATATTGATCTGAACAGATTAATTTCCCACTGGAGCTATTCAAAGATTGTGAGGGCCAGGTCCAAATCCTATGTCCCAGGAATAAGTGGACCTCAAGCAAATGGGCCACTCAAAGAGGGACAATAATCTCTTAAAAATTCAGGAGTGGTAAGAAATTCACCATTACATGTGGGAGCAAAAGCATCAGTTTTATTTTAAAATACACACCCTTTTTGATAATGTCGACCCTAAATGTACTCATCTCATGCAGCGCCTCCGCCAACACATTAACATGGTGTGAGTGAGACAACGGGACATTTTCTTGCGCTCAGCCTTTTAACTGAAAGCAGAATTTTAAAGATCGTTTTCCAGAGCCTCAGGCTAGCCTGTGTAGGTTTCCCTCCCCCGCACCTCAGTCACTTTGCTGCTGTCCCCTGCGTCAGTCATCTTCACAGGAGTGGAGCGCTGAGACACAGAGCCTTCCTCTTCCCGGTCGGTCCCGGAGTCATCCTCAGAGCTGCTGGACACAGCCTCCTCGCTGGGCGGGGGCGGGGCGCTGGCTGCTGTTTTCCTCTGTAATACAGCTTCTTCTCTATTGCTTTTGTTTCTTTAAAAAGATGAACATGGATGTGAAGCCTCTTTAAACGAACCCTCAGCACTATGTATCACTGTGTCCTAAAGCCTTAGTCCTAAGGAAGCATCAGAAAACAACTCAGAAATTAGTTCTTGGAGTCGAGTTGTGCTAAAGGAAAAAGCTTAATATTTTTCCATGTACATGGACTGAACTTATATGAATGTAAGCCCTGTTATAACTTTTAAAAATACACCAAAATGCACTTGCAGAACACAGAAAAGTCTTCTCACCATGTGACTGCCGAGCCTTCCTTTGGTTTGGATATTTTCAAAATGTATGGTATAAAAATAGAAGACTATATGTTTGAAATATTAGCAAAATAATCTATAACGTACAAAAGCTTCATGAAAAGATCCAAAGTCAATCGACTCCATGTATACTTGCTTCTCTCCTACGCATTTTTATTAATCATGGTTGAACCAAATGAGCAACTCATGAAAATAAACTAAACCTTAACATTTATTGTATTATCTGTAAACAAGCATATTTACTAAAGAGTAGGAAACAGATGGGAAAAAACAAAAAAATTCTTTACTTTTATTTTAGTACCAGATTTGAGAGTAGTAAGAATATTCTATTTATTTTCATCTACCCAAGACAGTCCTTCAAGGATATCTTTTTAAGTTCAGAAAATATTTCATAGTGATACTTTTCACATTTATAAAAAAAAAAAGTTTATTATTTCACTCATACTTTAAAAATTATCTAGAAGAAACTAAAAATGCCATAATATTCTGAAATGTTGTAAGAAAGGAAAATGCAATTTTATTTGTCTATGCATTAGATATTATAGAAAATAATTCGTTTCTGACTCTTTGCAAATTTAAAAATTAAAGTTAACTAGCATTTCTATGCTACAAACTAATATCGCTGGACATTTATTTATTTGTCCTGGGAACTCCCTGAATTGTAAACATGTAAAGTCTTTCCTTCTTTTAAATTCCTCTTAGCACCTAGTCAAAGTTTAACATGAATTATATAAAGACTGCAAATGTCAGCCATAGAAATGGTGTATCTGGAAAATACTAATATACGTCCCATTGTAAAAACTGAATGTAGCTAAAATCTAATTAAGATATACATAATATACATCCCCAACTATGATTAGGATTCTGTATGTATAGTCTGGCCAGACTCTAGAAGAAATATTATCACTGGGACTAGGAAGTCAGAGATTCTTCCACCAGAAAACAACACATTTCACTCCAGTCTAAGCATGAAGAAGAAGCAAATGTGGTACACCTTCTTCACTGGATATAATCCAATAAGAGTCCCCCCTGGTAATGTTACTGTAATACATAGAAAATCCACTGAGTTCTCTGTTAGAGTGTATTTATTTTTCTTTTCCTTAGGATGCCAGTAAAAATAAATAGGAAGTTTTGCGTAAGTATTTTATGTTGGAAACAGAGAACACTGAGCTATTTATAGGATATAACACAAGTATCTATTACTTGCCTTTATACCATCTGATATTCCCAATTAAAAATAATAAAATATACTGCATTGCTGAAAACCCATAAATTCTACCTTCAATGTTGAGTACTTTAGTGAAACCAGTGCTATAACCTTCTTGTGCAGATGCAATAAGTGAAACTGTGCCCCAAATAATATGATAAGACTATTACTTTTGGTGGAAATTATATTACAAGTGCTATTATTTTACATGA
Source organism: Arctocebus calabarensis (assembly GCA_963573935.1). Lineage (NCBI taxonomy): Eukaryota > Metazoa > Chordata > Mammalia > Primates > Lorisidae > Arctocebus > Arctocebus calabarensis. Next base: position 40,812 of record CAUYON010062577.1, on the reverse strand, counting down.
ATCTTTAATACTTCATTGTATACACATCTTACCCCAATACTGATTTTCCAGTTTCATCTGGTTTACGCACAGTAAATGGACTTGGATCAATGCCAACAGTCTTAGGCATAAAGTCACTGCAGAAAGGTGAAAAAAATTCCACACAAATTACTGTCTATCCAGATGACATTGACTTCCATGTCAATTACCACTCTTGTAATGTTCCTTCTTAACTCTTGGAACTAGGTATATTCTAAGCTAAATGCTTAGGTGATCACAGCCATAAAAATCCCACAAAGTAACAGCATTATCTGATTTCATTGTATCACTGTGGATCCTCTATTGTTACAATGTTCAATCGTTTGAATTTAAGATTTTGTTTACTGGAATGCTGCTGACATCTGAACTTCTGCTAGAATGTATACCATCCGCTTATATATCATAATTAGCTCTCAGGTAAAATTAAACTCACAAAGGCCAAAGTTAAAATACTAAGTTGCTCAGTTTTACGGACATTTAAAAGTCATACCACCACTTACAGAGGAAGAAATAATTATCAAAAACACAGTGGTACAAATTAAAGGAAATATCAATATCTACCTAATTAGGTTAAGGTTAATTCATTAAAACACTGTAGGAATACTTTAAAGAGGACTTTTAATTTACTACTTACTGAGATAAGCTAAGGTTTCTTCCTTATCATGAGAGGGCTAACTTCTTACTGCAGAAACCAGATTAAATTCCACGGTAGTGCCAAAAAGACAACGGTTCCATGATTTATGCTGATAAGACTCATGGCTTCTGGCAAGAATACTGCTGAATATTAATTTTTTTTTTTTTTTTTGAGACAGAGCCTCAAGCCGTCACCCTGGACGGAGTGCCGTGGCATCACAGCTCACAGCAACCTCCAATTCCTGGGCTCAAGCGAGTCTCCTGCCTCCGCCTCCCAGGTAGCTGGGACTATAGGCGCCCGCCATAATGCCTGGCCATTTTTTGGTTGCAGCCGTCATTGTTGTTTGGCGGGCCCGGGCTGGATTCGAACCCACCAGCTCAGGTGTACGTGGCTGGCACCTTAGCTTGTTGAGCCACAGGCGCCAAGCCTGAATATTAAATTTTTTGAAGGAAAAAAAAAAGTAACTTGAATCTGGCTCAAAATGTGTTTTAATAGCCTGAAAATGTTTTCAAGATGTAATTGGCTTAATTTTTTTCTTTCTTTTTGAACATACATAGTTGATCCTCATCATTTGCAGTGTCCGTGTTTGGGAATTTGTTTACTCACTAAAATTTATTTGTAATCTCTAAATCAGCGGTTCTCCACCTGTGGGTCACGTACCCCTTGTAACAATGAAAACATATCCTGCATATCAGATATTTACATTACAATTCATAACAGTAGCAAAATTCCAGTTATTTAATAGCAACAAAAATACTTTTATGGTTGGGGGTCACCACAACACGAGGAACTGTATTAAAGGGTCGCGGCATTAAAAAGGTTGAGAACCACTGCTAACAACCATGTGTTTTTGCAGTCATTTGCAAACACGTGCATGTATAGAGTGGTGAAAAACTGGAGCTGTCCAAAGCTTAAGTTCCCAGTTGAGGTTCAACAAGATGCATTCTGCTCTTTAATTTTGGCTCTCCTACCATAAACAATGGTCTTTTCCATGGTCTATTTACTAGCATGTTTTTCACATTGTCTGTAGGTGATCTTGCTGAATGGTTCCCAAGCATAGTGCTGAATCTGTCTAAGGTTACCAAGCACAAGATAGCTAGCTCTGATGTGCTTTATGGAGAAAATACCCGTTAGATAAACTTTGTCCGGGCATAAGTTATAGTGCTGTTGGCTGTAAGTGCAATATTAATGAATCAACAATATATATTATATAGAAGCTCCTTAGGCTTACATCCTGATAAACCCATTGCAAGTTCACAATGCATTTAATACAACTAACTTACTGAACTGAACATCATACTTGAAACTAGTTTCTGTCTTTAAACAGAAACACACATGAAAATATTGACTGATTAACAAAGTAATGCGATTAGAGGCTTGCAGGAACTGAATCTTATATTTCCCTTAGGAGAAATGGTTCTGTACTTACTACCATCACTCCCACAAATAAAATCAACTACAATAAGTCCTCACTTAATGCCATAAATAGGTTCTTAAAAACTTCAACTTTAAGCAAAACAGTGGATAATGTCATTTTGTTCAACATCACTTCAATTAAAGTCTCAGTTTCCAAGAATCAATCTATCTAAAATGTCATTTATCCGTTGTGAACTTCAAAAATCCTAGAAATGACAAAGTCCATACAGTTAAAACTGCTAAACTTTAACAAGTTTAACTGAAAAATCAACTAAGCAAGAATTTCAAACTTTTCCTGACCACCTGAAACTGAAGTAAAATGTAGAGTGATTCTAGGAAACAAAAGCACAGCGTATGTTTCTATACGTACCACATAAAGTTTAAGCACATATATACCATATCCAAATAAAATATACAAATTTAAACTTTAGTATTAAATATACCAATAAGAGATTTGCTTCCCCCAATTTTCTTACTCTGGACCCATCATTTTTCCTAAAAAGTCCTATCAAATTCTGAAAGAGACACACAAAAATGAATTATGTTCAAAGGTGACAGACCAGGAAGAAGTCAGGAAACTACATCACATGTGTTATGAAAGAAAGAATAAAGAATATTTACCATGAAAAAAATAACATTGCTTCCTCATATATCCAGAAGGTTGACTCTGCACCCATAGTGGTTACAGTGCCAGCCACATGCACCAAGGCTGGTGGGTTCGCAGGTTCAAACCCGGCCTGGGCCAGCCAGATAACAATAACAATTACAAAAACAACAACAAAAAACAGCTGGGGGTTGTGGTGGGCGCTGGTAGTCCCATCTATTTGGGAGGCTGAGGCAAGATAATCGCTTAAGCACAAGAGTTGGAGGTTGCTGTGAGCCGTGACGCCACAGCATTCTACCCAGGGTGACAAAGTGAGACTCTGTCTCAGAAAAAAAAAAAAAAAAAAACCAAACAAACAAAAAACCCAGAAGGTTGTCATACAAAAAAGGAACTGTAGGGTGCCTCAAAGGTTACCATAAATAGGAAAAATTAACAAATTTACATTATATTTTATATTTGATTTTGTACTTTTACTATTTTAACTATATATCACCATGTAAAGAAACATTTCATAAAATTTTATAATGAATATTTTGTAAATAAATATTGAGCTACAATTTCCCATTTTCCCTATGTATGTATGGTGACCTTGAGGGCACTCTATGCCTAATATAAACAGCAATAATAATAGCTGCCATTTATGAATTACCTACCTGTTCCAACACTACATTAGGCACCTAATATGAGAGTGCGTGTGTATAAGAAACAGAGATACAGAGAGAGAGAGATATGAAGAAAATAAGGCTCAAGACAGTTTGGGTAATTTTCTCAAGGTCACATAGTTAGGTAATGGCTGACCTAAGATGTATACCCTAGTCTTTCTATGAGCTTTTTTCCACTAATTTATGTTAGCTCCCAATTTCTTCAGTGGAAAAAGTGAGTTTATTCCAAATGGCAAACCAGGACTCATGGGAGGCAGATTTGGATATAAGAACAGGGAGGAATCACTTCCAGTTGTCTAACAATAGCAGGGGCTGCCTCCCGAAGTGCTGGGCTCCTCATCACAGAGGGTATTCACCAGGCTGAACACCCACCTGTGAGCAGGCTTGCCGAACAGATTTCTGGGAAAGGCAGGAATATATACGTAAACTAAACAAAATTCCCAAAGACTTGCAGCATCACAGTACTTACGACATACCGTGCTGAACTTGTCATAGCCAAGCAAAAGGTGTCATCAAAACTACTCAATTCATACGGCCGAAAGAACTCATTGTGGATATCAATCTCTTCTTCATGTCTGTGAAATTTCTTCACTATCAGCTTCTTTAAGTTTGCAGCACAGATAACTAAGAGAGATACTGCCTATTACTCCAAAGTCTTTTGATCACACCAAGCAAACATTTACGTGACAGCAACTGGGTTCACACAGAGCACTGGGACAGCTCCCTGGCCGACATGGCACCCGGTGAGGCGAGGCACTCCCTCCGTACCTGCATCTGAAGAAGAGATGCGAGGTGTGCACAGAAAACAAGGTGACAAGCCGAGGGCCACAAGCTCGAAGGCGGCAGGAAGGCCTGACAGTCCCAGGTGGGTGAACAGAGTTACTTAAAGGGGGTCCTTAAATTCCTTCTTGCTCTTAGATTCCCTCTACGTTCTAGATAAAAATCATGCAGCCTTTTCACTGAATTTTCCTTTAAATTTCAAAATTCTGTTAATGGATTTAACAGGATTTGAAATGGTAGACAGTTAAAGCTCTTTCCTTTCTTCTCTCAGATCAACCAAACTTTCTTAGCAGTATGAGGAATTTTGCCAAGAATTTCAAATTACAAATAGTTTCCAAAATGAATTGATAATTTATTAAGAACTAAGAGTCTTTTGCAATCTTCCTGCTTATGGCTTTCACTCCCGGAGATGGGATGGTGAACCATGAGTAGGTGGTGTCCTCACCCCAAGCGTTCCAGGCTGGCAGGAGATCCTACCAGGAACTCTTTCATAAATAGAAAACTGGCTTATCCAATGTCAGTAACAGAGCCAGAACTAAATTATACTTCAAAGGCAGCAATTATTTAAATTTGGAAACATCATTCTAAAGTAACCTACATTTAGGGGTATTATTCTAATATAACTTTTTTCCTGTTCTTTGACAAATTAATGAAATTTAAATGTGACTAAAATGTCCTTTTACACACATCTGTACCTTTTTTTACTGCTTAGTACAGGAAAAAAGTTTTAATTTCTTCTTGTAAATGGATCCTTACATCCTCTCCATTCCCCTCAAGTATGTAGAAATATAACATATTATATTAATTATAATATGTTTAAGATATATCTAATAATTGTAGAACACAAGATAAGGTATTGGCCTACTTGGATAGAAAGACGTATAATAGAATCCCCGCCCTTTAAGAAGGTAGGAGGTACGTATGACAAACCCCTCTATACTAAAATAGCAACATAACAGAGTAGCCATTCGTTCCTTTCTAATAAAATATTTTAACAGAGGATTTAAAGCGTCAAGTTCATTTACTTATAACTCCGAAATATTAGTATAAAAACTAAAGAGAAACAGTTACCTACCTTCATCATAAGGCAGTGGTAAATGCTTTATTACCTCTGGTGTCCACCAGTGAGTGTAACTATAAAATTTTAAAAAAGTAAAAGTAATGTAAATGTTGGTTTTCTACAATTCATTAGGTAACAAGATTTTTATGGTCTATATTAAGATGTCACTGCCTATTTCAAAGTTAATATTTTTTCTTTTTAAAACATGATTGCAAAGCTTTTGACACAGTAGGTCTTCAACATGTTAATTCCCTTCCCAACTCCCTTCTTCTTTCCACATCACACATCTGCAAAAATGCCAAGAATATATCGGAGAGTCAAGATGCTCTGATATTACCTACTTTCAGCTGAAAAAGATTTGTATGTGTGAACCAAGCTGACTCTACGAACTGCAGTTTATTTCTCTCAAGGACTGTGCCTACAGTTACTCTGCCTCCATGTGAGCGGTGAGACATTGATCAAATCCTCCAATCAGGAGTCCCCTGGATATTGTTACCTGACCGATTACTTTTTATACTCTGCTATATATTTACACATCTGTGTGTACAGTTAAGATAGTCAGGCAAAATCATTATGGAATGAATTGGATAGTCGTAATGAACAAGCTTCTTCAGAAAACAGTATAGGCTCTTTAATCTTTAACTGTAAATACTCACACAGAGTGAGGGTAGGAAATTTCACCTGTCTGGATTTCTGTTAGAAGGCTCGTCTGCTATAAGCAGAGAATCTGAAAGAACCCTGGCTTGCCTTCTCTTTGAAAACTGAACTTAATACTACATCAAGTTCTGATAAAATAGGCATATAGAGGAAAAGTTCTACGTCAAAATTCCTGAGAGCTGGGAAAGGGAATAATAGGCAATAGTATGTCAAGAATTAAAAAAAGAAAAAAACCCATAAAAACAGATTTCCAAAGGTTAAAAAAAAAAGCCTATTGTCAAAAGTGCTAAAAAGAGAATTTAATATAAATGAAAGCATTTTAAAAAATAAAATGCTGAAATTAAAAGCTTGAAGAAACGGGGGGAGTTTCCAAATGAAATTGGCAGCACCGGAAACTCTCCTAGAGGTGGCAAGCAGAAAACAACCAAGGATGGGGAAAGGGACACGAAGCCGGGTGGATGGGGCGGGGGGAGCACCATGATTACAGGAAAGGCTCCTAACGCAGTTTCAGCCTGAGACGCACTTTACAGCAGTGCTTCCCAAATTCAGACTCTATATCAGTAGGGGGAACCTGACATTCTGCATTTATGACAAGCTCCTGGGCAAGGCCAAAGGTGCAGACCCTCAAACTGCTTTTTCAGTAGTGAGACTTTATAGCGTGGAAAGAATAGAGAAAGAAGTCTGCTGCTTGTGGAGAATTCCTTCAGTCATTCTATATTTCTTAAGCACACGCTGTGTGTCCGCCATTGCTCTCTATGTTGGAAGTGCCATGTTGAAAATAACAACAGAGAAAGTAGAGCTGCTGAATTTGAGTATTGTTTCTATCTTCACATAGCACCAGCCATCACAAGTTTCATGCTTGAAAGAAAAAAACACAAGATAAGAAAGAACCGTGTACAATCCAGGAGACAGGAGGAAGAGGCAGAGCATCTCTAAAAGCAGGCAGGGGCCCAGGTGCAGCTGAGATCAATAGGCTTTAAGCACCAGTGAAGCATGGAACTTATACTGGGAATGGGCAAGTGCAGTTGTGAGGCTCAAAAGTGAGAGAGCGATAGATTCCAAGAACCGCACATCAATGAAAGTGATGCTAACCCCAGGAAGATAGCAATAGATGGAGGTGTGTTGTGAAGGACCTACAAAGATGACCAGGGATTAAAACAAGCCAAACCAGCCGAAGCTCATTTTCTTCTTGAATAAACAATCAGACTGTCAGATCAGGGCAATGGAGAAGACACGAGCCATTTGTTTAACCCCTTTTTTCCTGTTCTGCTGCGCTGTTGGAAGATGTCCAACACGTGGCAGCTTGAGAGTGCATGCGTACCTGAGGGGACAGGTTAGTGGGCCTGCAGATCAAAGAAATGCACAGAGCTTTGTGTGCTGGGAAGAAGTGTGGCTACAGATGAGAGCACAGTCAGCTGAAAAGAACAAAGTGAACGAGGTGAGGTATATATTAACCAGTGTGATGTTAAGTGTTCCTAATTCCATATGAAATCAGCACATTGTACCCCATAAATGCATTAATGTATACATGATCTATGTGTTGATTTAATAAAATAAATACATAAATAAATAAAAACAAAGGAAGGATTCAATTCGAGCCCTACAATCCAAAGAAGTCTACAAAGTGAGGCCTACGAATTTTTTGCCTGTGTGAGTCAGAAAATGGTTATGTGCGTCTCATATTCCTATTATGGCCAAACAACAACAGAAAGTTTTATTTGTTCTGGTTTTCCCTTTTCACCTCAAATAGTGATGCATTTGGCACAAGTTTTGCAAGCACTTGGGAGTGGTCAGGCTGTCGCATCTACACTGACAGGTTCTACACAAGCCCTCAATTTGCTTGGGAATTGCTTAAAATGAAAATACATATAACAGGAAGAGCCATGCTTCTGGAAAGGATTTTCCAAGGGATCTGAAAAAGAAGAAACTTCAGGAATATGAACTTTGTGCCTATCAATGTGATAGGAAAGTCACGTGCCTCTCGTTCTAAGACAGGAGGTTCATGACGATGCTGAGGACATTCTTGGTCCCTCAAACGCACTTGCCCACCGGTTATAGGAAGAAACAGCCTGTTCAATTTGAAAAAGTTATTTTAGAATACACGCAGTTTATGGGAAGAGTGGACAGAGCTGATCAGCACTGTGGATGTGACACCTTTAGAAGGAGGTCCTACAAAGGATGGAAAAAATGATTCTTCTGGCTGATGGAAGCTGCAGCTGTGAAAAGCTGCACCTTTTCCTCATTAGTTAAAGACGAGAGTGGAGAAAAAGTGCAGACACACCTCTCATCACTCGGCTTGTGAGCAATGTGAGGGACAGAAATTCAAGGAAGAGAAGACCATCGTCTTCTGCCACTGAAGAAAGGCTAAACGAGAAGACACGTTTCACAATGCAAAATAAAAAACCAAAAAATCAACAGAAGAGCATATGGTTTGCAGTAGAAGAAATGAGAGGGGTGGAAGGAGAGAAACTATTTTCTACTATGAGACAAGCCAGAGGAAGCCTGGACTTCATCCTGGAGATTGCTTCAAGAGGTAACACACTCGAAAAATTATAAACAAAAGTAAACAAAAACACTTTATTTTATGTAACTTAAAAAAGATAATAAAATCATCCGATGAGTTCACAGTTATGTTTTTTTCTTTTAAAACTGTAGCATAAATTACAAGTAAGCCACCAACCTCTTTCCTGCCCCAAATAAATAAGAGCCAGGGAGAATGCAGGTGGCAGAAAGATTGGATTGGAAAGGAGAATGCTTCGAGTAAACTGTGTCTTCTGAGAATATTATTACCATTTTAACTTGAATCAAAATAATCTGTACTGGCAAATGTCAAGAACGCCAAAGTCAGTGGGGGCTGACGGGAGAGGCTCTGTGACACTAGTAACTCTGTTCTAGTTTCTGTGTTTTTTCATGTCACCAAGAGTGGCTGTGTTTCCTGGAGGAAAGAACCCTGGGATTACCGAGCACATGCTGCTTAGACACTACACGTGAAAAACCAAATGGAGTCCTTGAACTTTACAGTCCTTCAGATGTTCACATTTGCAGGAGAAACTGGAAAATGATGTTGCTGGTTTGCTTCAGTAAAAAGCAACTTCTGTTCCAGTGGAGCTACAACTTATACTCACCGATGAAGTTTGGAAACTCTACCTGAGAGAAGACTCAAAATATTAATTGCTAACAATTTCCCCAACCTCCTAGTAGGACATCGGTAATATTAAACTCACGGCAGACATGTAGTGAAACTCACTGCTTTAGCCTACGTGATTATTGTCCAAAAAGAAAAATCTCTTATATTCCAAATAATATCACATCTGAGTTTACATAATCGACTTGGAAGAAAAATACCTTCTTCTCGTTGGTAAAAGTCTCATGGTATTTTTGTGATGCAAATAAAAATCTGTTGGGAGCTCCCAGAGATGAGGTTTCCCTTCAGTGGGATGGAAAACTCCCAGGAAGAGATTAATGGAATCTTGTCTATCAGCATCTAGAAAGCAAAAATAAGTATTTCAGAAAATCCGTTACTGATGTATATAACTCAGAAGAATGTACAACTAACTGTCACTTTATAGAATGTACCTGTGAAAATCAAAGTAGTATTTATATTTCAAAATGCACGCATATAATTTTCACACACACAACTAAAATAGTCACCGAGATTGTGAGCAAATCTTGCTTCAAAATATACCCTTTTTGCTCCATATCTCTTATATCTAGAGAGGGTAGTAAACATAAACTGCTTCTTGAATTCTGCGAAACTCTTAGCAAGAGAACTTAGACAGTAATTTTATTTTTAAAATGAAAATATATCCTCCCCACTTATTAGTTTACCTGAAGTAAATATACCGGTACTTCATTGCAAAGACATCAAACAAAATGACCCAGGTTCTGTCCAAGTTTCCAACCTTGAACAAGTCAGCCAGTTGCATTTGTTTCCACTTTTAATCCTTGAAAAGATATTCTCCGTCTCTTTACCCAAGACAATGTTTACAACATTTTTTCCCCTCAGCTGCGAGCGCGGTCCATTTTCTTTCTTAGTTAATAATGATGGCACATAAATAACAGCCTCATTGTAACTATTCAACCACTCCAAAATTACCTTTTCAAACTGTATCCTGAGCTAATAAAACTGACTCTAACATCTTACTTCCTTTTCCCGAGCATAATTTGGTAAAAATGATAATAAGCACTGAAGGGGTCTCCTGAACACCCTTCCCATTCTACATCCGCTTCCATTGTACCCTTCATTCTTTCCTCTTTTCCATTCTTGTCTCAAAGCCCTGGACATTCAGTTGTGCAAGACATCTACACTATCAATAACAATCATAATAACCTCTTTACAAAAATGAGAAAGGACTAAAAAGACAGCACAGTAGAAATGACTGTTTTTGGAATAAGGTAATGCTACCATAAAATCAATTTTCTTTGAACTATGGCAAATACAAGTATATCTCAGATTATCAACATTGTTCTAATTGGGTTATTGAACCTTTCAGCAAAAAAAAAGAATAAATATGGTACATCAAACTTATATTTTATTTACTATTTTGACAGGAAGCATTCCATTAAAATAGCACTTACCTTTCAAACTGTTATATATAGAAGGGATGAGTTTATGTACTGAATGTATGTGGGGCTTTAATTCCACTTGTGGAGAGAAAACATCATGTATTAAATAATGCAGACATTACTGCCCCAACTTGTACCCTGGTTACATAATACAAAAGTAAACATATGGCCTTGTACTGGGGACATACTTTATGCTTCTAAAATAGCCTTAATGCACTTAATAGCTACTTTTATCTAGTACTCCAAAATACTTTAACACTTAGCTTTCCATTTTTCAGCCATGTTTTCAAGTTGTTTTTCATCCTTTGAACTTAATAGTAGCTTCCTTTAATTTTTAGCAAATAGGGTATCGATAAAATACCATGAGAAACAACCAAAAAAAAAAAAAAAAAGATATCCCTTCACAGGAGCATAAAGAAGACTTTTTAAAAATACTGATGTTATAACTTAAAATACGTCTATGATGTTTATAGTCACTTACTAAGCTTGGGCTACAAGGCCAGTCCTAATGAACTGAGCATCTTCCCCGGGGTACTTTTGACTGCAAGTAAGAGAACCACTTCTAGGAAGACCAGAGTTTAAAACTGATAGCTTCTCTTTAATTGTGGATAATGAGAGGGCAAAATGATTACCTTTCAATCATGTTTTTAAGGAAAAAGAATGGGCATCCTTCAAAGGCCAAACAATTGAACACTAACCAGTTTTATTATTCACTATATTTAAAAAGATCAAGCTTAAATATACCATTGCTCTTTTTTTATTTTTTGTAGACAGTGTCACTCTGTTGCCAGCTAGCATGCCATGGCATCAGCCTAGCTCACAGCAACCTCAGACTCCTGGGCTCAAGTGATCCTCCTGCCTCAGCCTCCTGTGTAGCTAGAACTACAGGTGCCTACTACCATACCCAGCTAATTTCTTCTGTTTTTAATAAAGACAGGGTCTCACTCTTGCTCAGGCTGGTCTTGAACTCTTGAGCACAAAGGATCCTCCTGCCTCAGCCTCCCAAGGTGCTGGGATTACAGGTGTGGGATCCTCCTGCCTCGGCCTCCCAGAGTGCTAAGATTACAGGTGGGAGCCACCACGCTTGGCCTAACATATATTACTTTAATAATTGAAAAAAAAATTCATTCAAGAATCCACTCTGTTGCATAATGGGATAAAAGACTGACAAGGACCTGGCTCCAAGGGGCTTACATTTCACAGGAGGGAAACACCATGCAATACCGGCCAAGGTCTTTTCATAGAATGTAAGTTCTGTGAAGAAAATAAAACAGTGACATGAGGGTGAGGAAAGAAGAGAGGGACACTTAGGTTGCATGTCCAGGGAAGGAGGCAGAGGTACCTGAGCCACCACTGGAGGATGAGGTGGTCACACAGCACAAGAGCTGACGCAGAAGGACACACCTGCCAAGGCTGGAAGGGTGACGCACAGAGCAGCTCTAGAGACAGAAAGATACCAGGGGGGCGGCAGTGGAGTGGAGAGGGAGGAGCAGTCTGAGGGACAGAGGGAGCCACCTGACACAAGGCCCTACAGGTCACGGCACAGATCCCACTAAGGGCAATCAATGGGCAGTCTGGGAAGGGTTTTTAAAGAGGGCAGTGATAGGATCTCATTTCAGTGTTCTTTTTTTTCTTCTTCTTAATTTTAGGTGAATGTAAGGGTACAAACATCTAAGTTACAATGTTTGCATCTGTTAGAGAGAGTCCCTCTTAAAGTTGTGTCCTGCACCCAAGAGTTGTGCCATATACCTCTACACTGTGCCCATTAAGAGGGAGCACACCAAATCCCTTCCCGCCTCCCTTGTACCCCTCACCCCAAACTGATTGAGTTTTTATCTTATGTGTGTGTGTATCAGGTCATCTACTGGCTGCATATTAGTACTGAGTACACTGGATGTTTGCTTTTCCATTCTTATGATACTTTACTAAGAAGAATGTGTTTCAGCTCCATCCAGGTAAATACAAAAAATGTAAAGTCTCCATCTTTTTAAGGCTGAATAATATTCCATAGTATAAATATATCATGGTTTGTTAAGCCATTCCTGGGCTGATGGGCATTTGGGTTGTTTCACCTATTGAAGTTTTTTGGCTGCTTTCAAGAGCAAGACTGGAAGAACGGAAGTGGAGAGACAAACCAAGAACTACTGCAGCCCCCCAGATAGCAGGTAATGGTTGTGCAGTGTCAATAGGAGGGAAGAAGGAAGGGCTCAGGATATATTTTAAAGGTAAGACCAACGAGATGTGCTGACAGAAGTGGGGAGAATAAAAAGGAAACACAGGATTCAAGGATGATTCCTAGGTTTCTGAACTGAGCAATGGGTACCGATGTAGAAAAACAAATAGAGAAACAGGTCTGAGATGGAGTCAAGAGTTTCTGCCTCAACAATAGTAAGTTTGAGATCCTTACCAGGCATCTATGGTAGGAAAAAACATGGTCCCCGCACCTATGCTTCCTAGTGGCATACCAAGAATATTTTATATTATCTGGCAAAAGGGACTTTGCAGGTGTAACTAAAGTTACTCATCACTAACTTCAAGATGGGAAAGTATTCCTATCTGGATTATCTGCAGGGGCCCAGTATAACCACAGGAATCCTTCAGAGGCAGGAGAAGAAGATAGAAAAGGAAGGAAGAGAGATTCAAAGCTCAAGGTGGGTGTGATGCACAGGTGCTGGCTTCAAAACAGAGTAAGCCACAAGTCAAAAAATGTAAGCCACTTCTAGCAACTGAGCATGAGCACCAGCCAACTGCCAGTAAGGACATGGGACATCAGTCTTCCAACTACATGGAATTCTGCCAACAACCTTGATAATCCAGGCAGCCTCCAGAGAAGAGCCAGGTCAGCTGACATTTTTTATTCTTTGACATCACTTTGACTTCAACCTTGAGAGCCCTAAGCAGAGAACACAGATGAATAATATTGTACCCAGACTTCAGACTCAAGAGAAACAGTAAAGTAATAAATGGGTGTTGTTTTCAATCACTAAATTTGTAATAATCTGTCATAAAAAACTACTATGATATCTAAGAAGAAATGCTAGATGGGCAGACATTTAGATAAATGAGCCTAGAGTTCTTACAGAAGTCAAAGTTGAGATATGAATTTGAGTGTCAAAAGCATGTTGCTTGAAAGAATCTGAGATGCCCCTAGGATAAAAGTGTAGAAAGAGCAGAGAGAAGAGGAGGGTTTAGAAACAAGGCAGGAGTGTCTACAGCCATACCACTCTGAACAGGCCCAATCTCGTCTGATCTTGGAAGCTAAGCAGGGTCGGGCCTGGTTAGTACTTGGATGGGAGAAACAAGGCAGGATAAGTCAATGGGAGACCAAGGGAGATATGACAGAGTGAGTTTCAAGAAAGAGGAAGTAGTCAATTATGATAAAAGTTGTTGAATCTTCACAATAGCTACAAAGAAAATAAAATCCCTAGGAATATAATTAATGAAGTGGTAAAAGATCTCTGCAAGGAGAACTACAGAACACCGAGGAAAGAAATCACAGAGGAAACAAACAAATGGAAAAACATTATGATCATGGATTAGCAGAATTAACATTGTTAAAATGTCCATACCTCAAAGTGATTTACGAATTCAATGCAATCCCTATCAAAATACCAGTGTCATACTTCACAGACCTAGAAAAAATAATTCTATGCTTCATTTCAAACCAAAATTTTATAGAATTTGAGCTGTGGCTCAGTGGGTAGGGCGCCAGCCCCATATATCAAGGGTGGCAGGTTCAAACTCGGCCCCAGCCAAACTGCAACAAAAATATAGCCGGTGTTATGGCAGGTGCCTGTAGTCCCAGTCACATAGAAAAAATAATTCTATGCTTCATTTCAAAACAAGCCCAAGTAGCCAAAACAATCTTCAGCAAAAGAAACAAAGCTTGAGGCATCAGATCACCAGACTTCAAACTACATTGTAAAACTACAGCAACCAAAATAGCATGGTATTGATACATAAAATAGAGTGCTGGCCATACAGCCAACTGACCTTTGAAAAAACAGACAATGGGCTCGGCGCCTGTGGCTCAACAGGCTAAGGCACCAGCCACGTACACCTGAGCTGGCGGGTTCAAATCCAGCCCGGGCCCGCCAAACAACAATGACAGCTGCAACCAAAAAATGGCTGGGTGTTGTGGCGAGCACCTGTAGTCTCAGCTACTTGGGAGGTGGAGGCAGGAGACTCGCTTGAGCCCAGGAATTGGAGGTTGCTGTGAGCAGTGATGCCACAGCACTCTATCCAGGGTGACAGCTTGAGGCTCTGTCTCAAAAAAAAAAAAAAGAAGAAAGAAAAAACAGACAATGTATGTTGGAGAAAAGAAGCCCTTTTCATTAAATTGTGCTGGGAAAATTGGATAGCCACATGCAGAAGAATAAAACAAGATTCCTATCTCCTACCACTTGTAAAATTAATTCAAGATAGACAAAAAACTTAAATGTAAGGCATGAAACTCTAAGAATTCTTAAGGAAAATGTAGGAAAAATTCTTCTAGGTATCAGCCTAGGCAAAGAATTCATAAATAAGACCCCAATGGTAATCACAGCAACAATAAAAATAAATAAATGTGATTAAACACATTTTAACACATGTGTGTAAATTTGATTAAACCCAACCAAAAGCTGTTACACCGCTAAGGTAACACTCCAGAGAGCAAACAGATGACCTACAAAATGGGAGAAAATATTTGTACCTGATAAAGGGCTAATAACCAGAATCTACAAAGAACTCAAGCAAATCATCAAGGAAAAAAAAAAAAATCAACCTTGGGCAGTACCTGTGGCTCAGTGGGTAGGGCACCAGCCCCATATACCAAGGGTGGTAGGTTCAAACCCAGCCCCAGCCAAAAACTACAAAAAAAAAAAAAAACAAACATGAGATATCACCTTACCCCTATTAAAATGGCTTTTATTAAAAACTCCCCAAGCAATAGCTGCTGGCATGGATACAGAGAGAAAGGAATGCTACTACATTGCTGGGGATACTGCGAATTAGCACAACCTTTATGGAAAACAGTATGGAGATTCCTCAAAGAACTGAAAATAGACCTACAATTTGATACCGTGATCCCACTACTGGGTATCTACCCAAAGGAAAAAAGAGTCCTTCTATCAAAAGATACCTGCATACAAATGTTTGTTCCAGCACAATTCACAATTGCAAAAATATGGATTCAATCCAAGTGCCCATCAAATCACAAGTGAATCAACAAAATGTGGTATATGTATGCCATAGAGTACTACTCGGCCATAAAAAGGATGAATTAATGCCTTTTACAACAATTTAGAAAAAAATGGAGACTGTTCTCTGAAGTGAAGTATCTCAAGATCGAAAAAACAAACATCACATGTTCTCATTATTAAACTGGAACTAACCGATAAGCACCCATGTGCACAGTGGGAAGTAAAACTCAGTGGAAATCAAGGAGGGAGGAAGGGAGAGAAAAAAACGTGCCTAATGAGTACGATGAACACTATTCGGGTGATAAGTACATCTATAGCCACAACACAAGCATTACAAAAGTAATCCATGTAACCAAAACATTTGTAGCTCTTAATACTTGGAAATGTAAGAAAAAGTTGTTGAAAAGTTGAGCAGATGAAAGAAAAGTGACCATTGGATTTGGTAATGCAGAGGCTATTGGTGACCTTGACAAGAACAGTTTCAGTGGGAAACTATTAGAGCAGTTACCAAGTAGAGTGGGTGAAGAGACAGGGTAGGAGAGAGGAAACAGCCAGGTAGGCAAATCTTTCGAGAGGTTTTGCTCAACAGAGCAAAGAAATAGCATCGTAGCTAGAGGAGGATGTGGGATTAGGGATGGACTGAAAGGTTGAATGGAAAACATTGATGTGCTTTTGTGTTATTGGAGGTGATGCTCTAGAGAGGGAGAAACTGATGATGTGTAGCATGGCACATGATCACAGGGGAGCACGAAAAGGGGTGGGATTCAGAGAAGAGTAAGGGGTTGGCCTAAGTGGGGGCAGGGACGCTCCAAGCACTGTAACACAACACAAGGTAGAAACTATGGGTGCAGAAGAGGCCAGCCTCTGCATTTGGTCATAAGAAGAGGCAGTTCCCTTCCAAGGACTTTTACTTTCTCTCTGAAGCATGACGCAAGGTCATCAGCTTAGACTGGGGTGTTACAAGTTTAAGGAGAGAAGACAATGTATGGAAAGTCATTTTGGAGAGTGGGAGAACAAACATGCTTGGAAAATGTAGAAGACTAGGGCTGTTCTAAATGTGTTTTAGAGAACTACAGTCAGTTTAAACTAAGAGAAATAAGTTGCAATTTTTTCATGGCTCCCTTCATGTATACATACATGCAACACAAAGTGTGTTTTAGAGAACTACAGTCTGTTTAAACTAAGGGAAATAAGTTGCCACCGTTTAACTTCTTTGGTTGGAGGAGAGGTGAACAGAATTGGGCCTCAACCAGAGTTATCAATGTTATTGAACATGGTATTAAAACTAACATTTACTCAATGGTTTTCTTTCTCCTACAGTGAAATACAGCTTATTCACTCAAAATCTTGCTGTTGGAAGGATAACCTTAAAAAGCCATCCCACTACTCCTGATAAACTGAGATGTTCTCAGCATCCTCCTTGCATTTCCCTCTTTATGCAATGAGCAGAGAGGGAAAGAAACTGTCACCAGGATCTCAAAGCATTGTCATAACGTTGGGTGAAGCCATTTCAGTGCTGTCTCCCGTGACTATGGCTTTCCATGTGTGCTGAGCTTTGCCATCTTTACCTTATGCACCTTTCTTTTTAAATCTGCTTGAGGAGTACAGGGCTCCCCTCAGGAATGCATACATACATTCACATTTAAATTATGCACATATGTGTGTGTGTATATATTTATGTACATATGTAAATATACAACAGAGCTATTATTAACTGCTGCAGGTGAAGAATTTAAATTTAACACTTCAGCAATAAATTAGAGGCTTACAGGTTTTGAATGTAAACTCAAACTAGAGCTTAACAAGGCCCTTAAAAGAGGAATTAAAATCTCTTCCTAACACCTGAAGGAAAAAACCTGTACTTCTCTATAAGGCCGAGCTCCCTAATCCCTGGGCCACAGATGTGGCCTATTAGGATCCAGGCCATACAAGGAACCCAGGGTGCACAGCAGGAGGCGAGCAGCCAGTGAGCAAGAGAAGCTTCATCTGCATTTACAGCTGCTCCCCGACACACACATCACTGCTTGCACATGGCCTCCTGTCAGACATCCTCCCACCCCCACCCAAGCCATGGAAAAATTATCTTCCATGAAACTGGTCCCCCGGTGCCCACAAGGGTGGAGACTGCTGTTAGACGGCATCCTTCAACTACCTATGGAACTAGTTATGTTAGAAACGAAAAGATAACTCCTAGAGACACCCTAACCCCAAGCGTGCTAGTATGGGAATCCTCAAGAACAATTTTAAAAATGAGTCTGAAAATAGCCAGGCATTGTGGCAAGTGCCTGTAGTCCCAGCTACTCGGGAGGCTGAGGCAAGAGGATGACTTGAGCCCAAGAGTTTGAGGTTGCTGTGAGCTGTGACACCATGAGATTCTATCAAGAGTGACCAAGTGAGACTCTGTCTTAAAAAAAAAAAAAAGAGTCCGAAAGAGGGTCAGGTAAGCCACCCACACAGCATCAATGTGTCTACAATTCCTAACAACCTAATTTCATGACTTTAGTTTCATAATCAGTATTTTCCTGACTAAACTCGAGGAATAACATGAGGAAACTTTACATTTTACAAAATTATCTTGAGTGCTTTCAAGAAAATTATTCTATAATATATTGTCAGTATTATATAATGCCCATCGTACTTTAAAAATAAGTTGTACACTCCTTGACACCATGCTTCTTAAAATAAATCAGTCTGTTTTAGCCACATTATTCAGGAAATCACTCTCTTCACAGTGGTTCCTTTTTCGGTTGTGCATAATTCTATCTCACCTTTCCAGTATGTGCACAGCATTTTTTCATGATCATCTTTATCTTTTAACATTACTCCTTTCTTTTTTAAATCGTGTACAGCTACACATTCATTCTCTCTGTCCTCTAGCATATGACTTGATACTTAAGTGTCAACAGTGGTCCCCCATTACAGGGACAATGACGACAGCAGAGGGCAGACACACAACCAGAGGGATATGTACTCGCTGGCACATGACTTATAATTACATCCCTTCACCTCCCCATAACTTTTATAAGTGGAATTGTGTCTCCCAAAAAGATCTACCCCTGAAATCCTAACCCCTGAGACCTGAGAATGTGACCTTATTTGGAATTAGAGTCTCTGTGGATAAATCACGATGCAGTCACACTGGAATAGAGCAGGCCCTTAATGACTGGTGACCTCTTAAGAAGACAGAGAATGACACAGAGAGGAGGAGAATAGCATGAGGACACAGACACAGGGAGAGAATGCCATGTGACAATGGATGCAGAGATTTGTGTTGGCAAGCTGAGGAACACCAAGGATTGCTAGCAACCTCCCAAAGCTGAGAAGAAGCAAGGATCTTTCTCTATGGGTCTTCCTTCAGAGGGAGCACAGCCCTACTGACACTCTGATTTTGGACGTCTAGCCTTCAGAACTGTAAGACAATAAATTTCTGTTGTTTTAAGACATCAATTTGTCCTATTTTGCTACAGCAGCCCTACAAAATTGATATGCCCCTTGTGTGTATTTGGAACCTGTAATTTGCTTCTGACCAATGGGATACGGCCATGAAGATGGACTGTCACTCCCATGATTACGTTACATTACACAGGACTGTCTTTCTCGGAGATTCATTTGACAGTCTCTCTTTCCCTTGCTAACTATGAGGAAGCAAGCTGTTACGAGTTCTACAGCCAAAAGGAACTAAAAGAAACCGAATCTGCCAACATATGAGCTGGGAAGCTGATTCTTCCCAAGCCAAGCCTCCAGATGACGGGACAGCCTAGCTGACATCATAATTGTGGCCTGTGAGACCCTAAGTAGAGGACCCAGTTAAATTGTGCCTAACTTTTGGCACACAGAAAGTAAAGTATGCTGTTTGAAAGTGAGTGTGCTGTTTGAAGCTGCAGTTTGTAGTAATTTGTTACACAGCATGGAAAACTATTACACTTGAACATTAGCACAGCACACTGGCTTTGGATTCTCCCGACCCAGAAAATGCTGAAGGCCGACTCATGGATGCTTGTGAGGTTCCCACCAGGGAGAACTTTTCCGCAGTCCCCCTTGGTGTGGACACATGAATATCTTTTCATCAGGGAGTTTCTTGCAACCCCTCCCTTAACTCCACAGGTATCCAGTGTTGACCTCCTGGTTCTTGCTGCTCGGGTCTCTGTCCTTCCAGAGACCCTAATGTCAATGCTCGAGGCCAACCCTCTGCTGGCAACCTCCTCCAGGAGACCCACATCTGGTCACCAGAAAACATATCAAGTACCCTTTGGCCCGGCACACAGTAGGAATGCAGGCAGTTCCTGGCACGGTAGCACTGTCCTCAGCACAGCCCTCTGCTCTAGATTTCAGATGCAGCAGTTCGAGCCTAGATGTGAGGTCCCTTCAATGGAAGGACACCACTCAATCCAGTGTCCTGTTAAAGCCCTCTCTCTTCACATGAGGTAGAATGGGCATGGGGGCCAGTCACTGAAGGCAACAGTTCACGCCAAAGGGCCTCTTTACCAATCCTCTCCATATTCTTCAAACTTTTTATCTTTTTTTTTGAGACAGAATCTCACTATGTAGCCCTCAGTAGAGTGCCATGGCATCATAGCTCACAACAACCTCAAACTCTTGGACTTAAGCAATTCTCTTGCCTCAGCCTCCCAAATAGCTGGGACTACAGGCACCCACCACAACACCTGGCTATTTTGTTGTTGTAGTTGTCATTGTAGAACTCGCCAGCTCCGGTGTATGTGGCTGCTGAGCTACAGGCGCCTGCCCTTCAGACTTTTTTTATACATAATCTGGTTCAAGGGCTGACACCTCATGGAATAGATCTCTAAGCACTTGCTAAATTCTGTGCATGGGGATTTGTCCCACAACCACTTTGATCTGTGATATCTATTGTATTGAAAATTCCATCAGAACAGATGGAAAAGTGCCATTTTACCACCTGTAACATTAAGTAGTCCCAAGTTATAAGAAAGTACCGTTCAGTGAATATAATTTGTTCTCAATGTTGCAATTCATTTCTAGCTGACATGTAGAAGTTTCAGTGATACTTACATTCTTTGACAATAGTCAAAACTTTTATCTCTATTTTAAAAAATAAAACACCCTCAAAATATTATCTATGTAGATGGTGGATATAAAATTTGTGTATAATTTAAAATTGTTTAACATAGGGCAGCTCCTGTGGCTCAAAGGAGTAGGGCGCTGGCCCCATATGCTGGAGGTGGTGGGTTCAAACCCAGCCCCGGCCAAAAACTGCAAAAAAAAAAAAATAGTTTAACATAGTAAATTGCACACAAACTTTATATCTACCCTGTATTTCAAGCAGAAATAGATAAGAACACAGAAGCCAAGGAATTAAAATATGGTGCTTTATAGAAAAATGCTTTTAGGGGTGCCCAAATGCAAAAGTTTCCTATTTAAAATAGAAAATGTTTATTTGTTCATTTATTGAATATTTATTGAGCACCTTCTATGTGATAGACACTGTTTTATTTAAACTTCTAAAATATTTAATTTTTATTTTTCTTAGTCAGGTAGCTTTTAAAAAGTACGTGTTTAAAAAGAAATTTGTATATCAGCAGAAGTCTCAGAAATGTCTATTACTCCAGAATTACCTGAAAAAGCATTGCTGTAGTATCTGGACAGGGTTTGCATGATGTCTTTTGAGTGCTGGGTCCATGGTGCTATTTTTCTATAGGTTTTTACACGATGAACAAGTTGAGACCCACCATACTGAAGGGACAGAGTATCACCGTGATCTTCATAGAGTTCCTCAAATAACCTAAAAAAAGAGAAACATTCACATTAAAGAATTTTACCAAAATTTTTGCACAAGTTATTGACTTAGCCGCAGATTCAAAAAAAGTCTTTTACTTCAGGAATTCTTCTAAGCCTCTTGTTTCAAGTAGACTCTTCAACATCTTGCAGTAAATGCAAATACAAATGCATATTTTATAGTAATGTTCCAGTAAGCATTAAAGTCACAGAAAAGGTTTTAGGAACCTTTTTGGTTCCTAAAAAGGAAACCAAAGCCTAGGCTATTTCTTTTTTTTTTTTTTTTTGAGACAGAGTCTCACTAGGTCACGCTTGGTCGAGTGCCGTGGCATCACAGCTCACAGCAACCACAAACTCTTGGCCTTATGTGATTCGCTTGCCTCAGCCTCCCAAGTAGCTGGGACTACAGGCATCTGCCACAACACCTGGCTACTTTTTGGTTGCAATTGTTTAGCTGGCTTGGGCTGGGTTTGAACCCACCACCATGCCACCGTTGGTTTATGTGGCTGGCATGGTAACCACTGTGCTATGGGCACCGGGCCAGACCAAGCTATTTCTAACCACATTAAAAGACTGAACTTTCTACAGCCTACCAGATCAATTCACTTCCCACAACAGAATTTTCTGTGTTTTATGAATTGCCTTTGAAGAAAGGATATGCTCTTGTCACAGGTGTCTTGATCTGTTTCAGCTGCCATGACAAAATATCACAACTGGGCGGGTTATAAAGAATAAACATTTATTTCTCATAGTCCTGATGGCTGAAAAAGTCCAAGGTCAATGCACCAGCAGATTTGGTGTCTGCTAAGAGCCTGTTGCTTGGCTCATAGATGGCGTCTTCCCACTGTGTCTTCACAAGACAGACAGCCTAGCTATCTCTCTGTGGTCTCTTTTATAAGGACACTAATCTCAATCATGACAGTGTCACTCTCAGATCTAATCAGTTCCTGAAGACCCCCCACCTCCAAATGCCATCACTTTAGGGGTTATGATTTCAACATACGAATTTGGGGAAAACACAAACATTCAGATTACCGCAGACAAACCATATTCTTCCTTAGAAATACGTACATGTTTGAACCTTGTGTTTCGTAAAGTGCTACTAATACTTTCAGTGCAGTGATACCTCTGGATCTGGCCATTTGTAAACTGATGAGTTTCCTTAGCTGAGCCTTTGTGATCATCTCAGACAACCAAACCAGGTCTCATTGTATTTTCAAGAAACAGTACTTCATGAAATATCACAGATGCATGGACAATGAACAAACAGTAATCCTTAATGAAGAATCAATCTTTTATAGATCATAGTTTTACTTAAAAATGTATGAAGGCACAGTACTTTTTTTTTAAACGCCATCTGGATTTGTTTTTAAAAAACACCCACTAGTTGGTGTAAGCACTTTAGATTTATCTAAAGAACATAGTGTTTATTGGTAATTAACACAAGCAAAAGGAAAAAAAAAATCCAATACCCAAATCTTTAACTGAAAAATTTATTACAGAATTAATTTGAATAATGTCTTCTAATATAACTTTTGAGAGGCTAAAATAGAAATGCATTAATAAAAACCGTTATTAATAGTCAGGTTTGCTTTCTGTCAGTACTAGCATTCCTAGAGCAGAAAATAAGGCTTACCTAACTGCATCTGTATCAAACTGCAGATTCGGTTTGTCAATCAATCCCAGGGAATACAGCTGATAAGCCAGAGCACATTTGCCCACCATAAACTGTGCCGTGTTGGTGCGATCCAGACAGTCCACACAGTTGGTACGCAGGATGCCAGTCTAGAGAGAAACACCTTCGGATGTCCAATCATTATTCATTCACCAAAACCACTTCCAACTACTTTAATTTCTTTAAACAGAAGAAAGGCTGTGAGCCTTTTCTGAACGAAGATTAATTAATTAGTTTTATGTAAAGTTAAAGATCAAAATAATATAGAACATTTTAGAAATTGATATAAGGTTATATTTGATGCTTACTTACATTGCTGCAACAGCATCACTAAATCTTCTAGCCTATATTTAAATTGACTTCTTTACTTCAGCAAGATAAAACAAATAGCTAAAATTGTCCACAGTACCAAGTAATAAATCATGGACTTTTTCCTGGTATGTCTCCTTTACTGTACAAACTAAATATTCAATAGGTGAGGCCATATCATTTTTAAAGCACAGTTAATGTATATAGTGTATATACCTGGCTTTTCAAATTTGTGTTTGTGTTTCTATTTCCAGCAAAATTTAATATATAGTGAACAATCTGTATTATTTTAGGTCCACATTCCTCCATGATAGGTAAACACTAGCAGTAAGGTTTTTAAAAATCATTCTCAAGTAACTAATACTTTTGCATTAAATAAAATGTATCTCTCCATGGCTGCTTACACAAAACATTATACGGTACACTGTGGTTACAGATTCTATTCATTATGAATATAACAATCTATACCTGCAGGCGACCAGTGGGAATCACACATCCTCCTAGTTCATTCCACCTGTATTTAAAAATACATGCTTAAAACATCAATTACATAATATACATTTACTAAATATTTTAGGTATAAGCTCTTTGTTAAGAATCACAGAACTAAAGTAATAGAGCTAAATACCCTAAAAAAATCAGCTGATTCTGTACACTCATATTCTTTCAGGTAAGTGAATATGCAAAAAACTGAGACAGACAGCTCACCACACTCTCCCCAAAGACAGCCCAAGAAAGGGGCACCTTAACTTGCCCCAGCGCCTCTAGCCTCTGTCATTTTGTCACCCATGTTCAACCAAAATCTATCTTCCTTTCATTCAAACTGATTTCCTGTTTGTTCTCTACAGACATGAGTAATAACTCTGGGGCATCTTTCTTAACAAAGGCTTCCAAGCCTCAGCCTTCTCACTCAGCATCAGGATTCTCAATCTCCTGCTTTTCTCCACAGATTCCTTTGGTTGTTTTTGCAGATTTCCTTTTAGCCTCTAAAAGGCTACTTATTTTCTCAATGTGCTAATGAACACACAGGAATGTATTTTGTTATGAAATGCTACATAATGATATTAATATTTTAATTATTTAAAAGAAGATGCTGTGCAAAGAAGAGCTAATATAACAGAGCTGCTATCTTTAGAAAGCCCTGCTTACAAGGTTGGCCCTCGGCTGGTATCTGGAAACTTGGATTGGTAAGGGTTGGTGAATCTCTGCCATTCCCAGGACCGGTAAGAGTGCCTCGCTATTTGTAGAAACGATATGGTTTGTGTTGAACACCTTCTTTCCTTCTGGAAGTCTAGAATTTTGGTACGTGCTAGCAGAGCCTGCCGGTGTGACCAGCCTCCAATAAAAACCCTTGAGTGTCTAACGAGTCTCCATGGTTGGCAACTTTTCACACATGCTTTCACAACATGACTCCACAGGAGAAGATGCTGGGAAGTTGGGCCTGGATTCCTCTGGACTTTTCCCTTGAACCTTTTCCCTTTGCAAACTTTGCTTTGTATTCTTTCACCATAATAAATCAGAATACAACAATTTGCTGAGCCCTTGAGTCCGTGAATCTCGGAACCTGCGAGTGACTAGGGACCCCTGTCATGAATACACTAAAATTCAAACTATGACAAATTCAAGCAAAGTCAACTATAACCAAAGGTTTACTTCCAAAGACATATACACTAGTAGTCAGTTGTTTTTTGTTTTTTACCATTGTCTAATAGCTAACGATATTGACTAACAAGAAAATGCTGGAAACATACAATATTGGTTCCTGAAAAGATAAATAAAGCTTCCTGATCAGAAGAAGCTCAAAAAGCAGTAACGAAGATTTGTGAATAAACAATTATAACAATAAATTTTATTTTCATAAAGATTTTAGTATTTAATCTATAAGAAAAAATTTTCCTGCTCCTGAATTTAATGGGGAATTCACTATAGACAATTTTACTTTTCAGAAATATTTTATGTAACGTTAATTCCATGAAACAAGAGACAAATATCCCATGGCTTCTATCTCAAGGTATGTGACCACCAAAGGAATTCCCAGGTCCCCAGTTAATACTGCGGGCACATGGACAGCTTGCCTGCCCGAAGAACTACATTCATCCTCATTCCAAGTAGAATAAACTGCTGATATTTAAAATAATTTTATCCATAAGAGCAGAAATCTCGATTTATCTTAAGTTTTTAAATACCATACGTACTTTTCATCTGGCCGCAAAATGCTACAGTAAGAATCAGGACGGTTCACAAAGAAACCCGTTTTCTTCACCACACTTTCTGCAATCACGTTCAGTCGATCAAGAACATTACAGAGCTTGCTGAGGAGAGAAGGAAGAATGACAAAAGTAAGAAGAACCCAAGTTTTAAAACATATTTACTTTTGTACTTAATGCAAAAAATAAGTCTATAGTAATGATATTCAGGGATTTAATTTTTAAAATACCTTGGATTGTAATTAATAGCAAAGCTGTAACTATGTCCAGAATATAATATACTATACTCAGTAAGTAGCAAGACTTGATGCAGAAGAGACATAAAGGACCTGTAAGTTAATGTCAAATATTGCTGATCGTTAATCTTGGCACAGGACGTCCCTGCAAGAGCATTATCTAAAGCTTTTCACTCCTAAGAGCTGTCAGTCAAGTCAATGTACATTCGTAAAATGAATGGAAAGGGCACCAGGCACAGAATGGGTGGGAAGGAACATGGAAAATAATGTGAATTGCAACAACTTGCCATCCAGCTTATACTGTGGGAAGTGTGTGTGCACAGGCATGTGTGTATATCTAACTACGTAAATGATTTAGAAAAAAGTACAGTGAATCAAATATAAAACAATATAGTAACATTTTTAAAAAGGGGAACTTTAAGTAAACCTAGAGCTTATATGATGCATGCTAAACAAAAAGACGATGTGAGGCTTAAGGAAAGAAAGTTCCCTAGAAGACATGAGTTTTGAATCAGACCTGGAAAGACAGAAGAGAAGTGGGAAAGCTCGGGGTGGAGGGAACACTAGGAACAGAGGCTCAGGGATGGGACCTTGGCAGCTACATTTGGGACAGAGCATGAAGATTAGGTTTTCTGCAATAGAACAACCCTGGAAATAATAAAAAGTTATTACAAGTTATTAAAAGTATTAAAAGTTAAACCAACCAGGCTTTAACGTTACACTAAGGAGTTTGGATTTATTATGAACAGTCTGGAAGGACTGCAGGTTTACCCACAAGGGACGTTCTGAAAGTGGGGTCTGAGAAAGTGTTTAAATACCAAGACAGAAGAAAATAGACAAAAGTGAAACTCACTCCTTCAGGGCACAGTAGTAGAGATGTTCTGAAATGACTAGATGATTCAAACATAATTTTCACATGGTATACATGATAGGTCAAAAAACAGAAACAAAAACAAAACCAGCATTTGGTCAATTCATTTAAGCTCTCAAAACAGCCCCTCCGCAGATTGATCAGGAAATTAAAAGGGCATCATTTACTTTACCATAGAGATTAGCCTCCTGCTCATGTCATTATATGAAAGGAAACTCTCACAGCCGGACAAGGGAGCATCACTCACCTCTTGGTGTACTTGGCCATATCCCACGGAATATAGACAATAGTGTGCTCAGGAGGCAGAAACTGATTGAGGTAGGTCACAGCAGCCACAAGTTCTTCACTCAGAATTCTTTCATGCTTTCTTTTCTCTCGCTCCTGAATCAAAAGTTAAATATTCTCAGCGTTCTAATACCTTAAATCAGAGTGACAGACTTTTAACATATTTACTTTTCAGCTATGGTAAGAAAAAAAAAGTCCAAGTCTTCAATATACTGAAATGAGACCTAGCTACTGTAACTGAAAGAAAAGAAATGCAAAGAAATAAATGTTTCATTGAATTAAGGTGGTAGGACAGATAATGAACTCAAAAGAGTCTAGGAGATCAGCCTTCCTCCTGTAACTTCCCACACTCCAAAAAGCCCGGGGCTCACCCCATACCCCACTCTGATAGAGAAGACCCCTCCCAAGGACCAAAAGGAGAGAACCCCAACTTCAGCCAGCTGAGGGCCACAGAGAAATCAGCTTGAGGACAATCCTCAAACTGGCACAGCAGAGAGAAACTCTCTCAGCCTTCAGGTTTTTAAATTCGACTTGCAAAATACTGTGAGATAACCAAGACAGGCATTTTTTCTTTTCACACTGTAGCTGAATAAGCCAAGGTTGAGAGCAACTGATGGCACCAACCCTTCTGCCCCCTGGCCTGTGGCACCTCCCTAGACACTGCCCCCCCTCTCACTAAGGAGGGCCTGGTGCTTCATGGCACAACTCCAAGGCTGGAATGTCAGCTCTGCCATCCACTAGCCACGAAGCCTTGGCCAAGTTCTCAATTTCCCTTGGCCTCCATTTTTTCATCTATAAAATGTGGCAACAATATTATCCTCCTTACAGCATTAATGTGAGGCTTAAATAAGGTAAAGCATGGTAAGTACTCAATAAAAATTAGCTATTTTTATTGTAATCCTGATCAGGCTTTCATTTAGAAACAAAGAAAAACACTTTATTCCACAATAATGACACAGAAATGGTGTTATCAAAATAAGTCTGTGCTATTTTCAGTCCTGGAGATCACCTGTCAAGTGCCATGAATAGATAACCTCCGTGGAAACAAAAAAGGGTGCCTACTATGCACAGCTGGATAAATCAAAATGTAAGAACTGGATAAGAATTAACAATAGTGCTAAATCCACTTGGATGAAAATGTATTTAGCTTATTTTTATAGCTGGAAAATTATCTACCTGGAATTTTTCTCAAAAGTACTTAAAATCAACTAAGGAAACATTTTCTTTCTGAAATTCTTATATCTGCCATTTGGGAAATGGAGAGGAAAGGCTATTTAAGCAAGCTTCATTCATCTCTGTGTAAAGAATCCTCTGTCTAGAGTGGATTAGTATCATTAGTGTATTGCTTAGTCAACTTGGCTGGGGCTACAGACGCCATTAACAACAAATGAAAACTTCACATACGCAAATTATTTTGCACGTCATTTCAAAGGGTTCAAAGATCTCCCTAGACCATCCATGGCCTCCAGATTAAAAAACTCTGATGAACAGTGCAGGCTTATTCCCAGGGTGACTTCCTTTTGCAACCCAGTAGCAGTATTGAAAGCATAAGGATTGCTGAAATTTGTCTCTCTAGCGGTGCCTCCAACTTTCACAGCTGGGGAGAAGTTGACAGCACAGGGTAAATAAGAGAAGAAATCAAGGAAAGCATTTCCCTTTAGTAACTTCTTCATATAGTGGTAGAATACAGAGTTAATATCTATTCACACCTGTATTCTTTGACACATTAATCACAAGTTAATAACGTCTTCTTCCAAGTGAAATGAATAAATAGCTTCTTTTATCCTATGAATAAATTCACTAAAGAGAAAACAGGGTTTCTTCTAGTCCATGAAACAGAAAACTATCTCTAGCTAATTTGCAGTTATTGTCAGAATTTTTATTACAATGAAACAATAAACAGTACAATTTTAAAATCCACTAATGGCCTTTAAATATTCAGAAATTAATGTACATATGGGAAATCCAGCAAACAAGACTTTATAGTCATATGCATGTGACAGCATTTTTGGAATGTGCGTAATTAACAGAGAGCTGTTTCATGGGCCTCAGCCCTGAATCTCCGTTTGACCGTAGCGTTTCAACCACACCAGAAAGACTCTAAAACGTGAACAAAATCCAATAATCTAGGTCTAGCTTTATGTTCTAGGAATGCTTACTTTAGCAATAATTTATTTCTATACTGATGATATCTTATTTTCAGTACATGTACTGGAAAAGTGTTTGTGAACATTTTCATTATTAAAGTTTTCCTATTTTAAGTTTTCAATGATGTACATTATAGCTACTGTTCAATCCTAGGCTAAGGAGAGATCCAGGGTTGCCCTATGTTGTTGTGAACTGACCGGGAAAGAGTTGTGAATATGAACCTTGTGCATTAATATGAATACATGAATAGAGAATGATGTATTTAACATATAAATAATTTATTTTATAAAGTCAATCTCTCGTAGGATTGACCAAAGAGCAGCTAAGGAAGAAATGAAGCCGGCTGCCTGTCTCCTTGCTCTCCCCCTACCGCCAATTTTTGGACATATTCCTCCACACTCTTAATTTACAACACACACACACACACACACGCACACACGCACCCACATATATCCCCTGCTCGTATGAGCTCCTGCCTTTACCTACTCAGACCTCCCCCGGGAACAGTCTCCCTTCCCACCTCCCGCTGTGCCTGCACCCTGGGTGACCTTCAGTACCTCCTCCTCCTCTTCCATTCCAGTGAAGTCTACATTCCCACCCTCACATCTCAGATCAAGTCATCATCACAGGCAACTGCTCTGCCTTCAACATTTCTGATCCAGAACTTCTTTTATTTTCAAATTGCTCGTTTAAGTTCCCACCCCATGAGGCCCCCCATCTGCTGACAGCTGTTGCTTCCTCTATCACCCCTCTCCTGTACGCTGCATCCTTGGCCAGCTCAGATTTCTGGCCCACTTCAGCCACTGTCCCAAATGCCTTTGATCTGTCTATGTCACGCCTCTCTGGCACAACCAAACAAGGCCAGTCATCTATTTTACCTGTGTGTATACGCACACACAAGCCTTTCTGGAAAAAGGCAGGTAATAGCAGAATGGTTCCCTTTAAGAAATCATGATCGTCAACGTGAAATTGGCTCTTAGCACTGCCTGGATGTCTCTTGCCAACTTAACCTCCTACATGCACGAGACTTAAACCTTCTCCACTGCCCTCAAACCACCACTCTCAACAGATGACCTTTTCTCCTGCTGTGCGCAGAAATTTAAGCCCTCAGCATGTGTGTGGTGCATGCAACCACCTTACTACTCCCCCGACCATCTTTCAGATTTCATCATTTCCTGCTTTCTTAAATATGCGAAATCAGTGATCATCCCTTTTCTCTCTTGTGCTCTCAAATGGATCTTCCCCATAGGCTTTGAAATATAGCAGTATGATTCCTTTTAAAAACAGCACAAGCATAGCATCTTTCACAGGGTACCCCTGCTGGGGGAAGTACTGTACTCACTGCCACCCTGGCTCACTTTTATCCCCCACGTCAGTGCCCACTGTGCTGCAACCATCAGGGGCATCATTTTCACTTTCATCTTACTTGACTGTAGATCACTTCCTCCCTCCATCACAAAACATGTACTTTTCTTGCATAGTACCTCCTGGTTTTCTTCCTACTCCTCTGGCTGTTTTTTCTCTGGCTGCTTTAGAGATTCAGTCCATTCTAACTGGATATTAAAAGGTGGAGAGGTTGGCTGGGTGCGGTGGCCCTGCAGTCTCAGCTGTTTGGGAGGGAGGCCGAGGCAGGAGGATCACCTGAGCCCAGGAGTTCAAGGTTACAATGAGCTATGATGAC
Organism: Arctocebus calabarensis; assembly: GCA_963573935.1. Lineage (NCBI taxonomy): Eukaryota > Metazoa > Chordata > Mammalia > Primates > Lorisidae > Arctocebus > Arctocebus calabarensis. The sequence goes on along the minus strand of CAUYON010062577.1, from coordinate 10,066 downwards.
ACCACTGCACTCTAGCCTGGGTGACAAGCAAGAACTGTGGATCCCAAAGACTAGACTGATGTTCTTCTTCCCTCTCACTCTATATACTCCATATGCACATGCTATTCAAACCCAGACCTTCAAATGTCACCTGTACAGTCACAAAATCACATCTCAGCACGGCCCTCTCCTCTGAGCTCCTGACATATACTGACCACCTACTTATGAGCTCTTTTCAGAGGACTCAGATAAACTTCAAACCTCAGCATAGCCAAACTGTACTCATGACCTTCCCCTACAAACTGAGTCAGTCAGCGCCCCCTACTTCAATGAATGGCACTGCCATTCAGCCACCTGAGGAGGCCAGAAACCTGGGAACCAACCCCGCCTGCTCCCTCTCCCTCAGCTCAATCCGGTCTTCTGAGTCCACCCACTTTTCTCCATTTCTGCCACACCACCCTGATTTAAGCCAGAATCGCCCCCGCTTCTGGACAAGTAACAATGGCCTCCAACCTGGCCGTCCAGCACTGACTCTGGCCTTATACCAATCCACTCGTTCCCTAAGTTGAGGTCACAGTAACCATCTCAAAACATAAATCTGATTGTGATCCTCTCAACGCGTAAGACTCTTCACTGGCTTTCTGTTGCTTCTAGGAGACCCTAGATGCTCTCACGGTCTGGCTGTCACCATCTCTTCAGCCTCGCTTCACAACAAGCTCTCCAGCGCTGACCTCCTGGCTCTGGCCTCACAGATCTTCCTTCTCCTCCTCAAACTGCTCCTTCCTGTCCCAAGCCCTTTGTCCATGCTGCTCTCTCCGACGTGACTGATCCTCTTCTGCCCTGGTTAATGCCTCTTCCTTCAGGTGATGCTGGCTCCCGCGTCCCTGGGGAGACTCCCCACCGTCCGCAGCTCTCCCAGCTCCCTTCCCTGCACGGGCTCCTTTCATTACCTCACCATCTCCTCCAACAGGCTGCTGGTTCCAGGCAGGAACCTTCTCTGCAATTGCCTTGGCACACAGGAAACCCTCAAACTCACTTGATAAATGAGAACGGAGGGTTCCTTGGTTTTTTTAGCAAATTGACTTGCATATATTAAACAATCTCTCAGAATAACCTCACACGCTCTTAGGTTGCTGGCCACTGCCACAACATGTCACGAAACAAACCCCTCGGTTTTCATACTCGCAGGGTCTTCTTGGCTGCCGAGGTTCTTTCAATTCGCTTGTGTTGTCTGATCTCCTGCCCCCATCCCAGGCCTTTGACCTGTACACTCGACTCAGACATACATACATACATACATTTCCTTGCATGCTCTGGCAAGGAAACAGAGAACTAGGAGCCATGACCGCCACCTTGGCGGGTTTCTCACATGTCCACTTGATCCTTGAGCCACAATACTCCAATGTCTGAATCTAGCCTTTAATCCCATTACTGCATACTAGCTTGCCCAGGAGAGCTCCTGGATGGTCAAAGGAGCTAGCTATACCACAGCCAACCTTCATGTTTCCTCCTCCAAGTTATCCCAAAAACTAAGGCAGAAACTTTACCTACACCTCACTCACACAAGGGGGTCTCCTCTCCTCCCTTGGAAACATACTACTGATTCCTTGGGGTACGCAGGGAAGAAGCCACATGGAATCTGAGGCCAAAGGACAGTGGCTCAGTCTGGACAGCTGTCCCAGCGTACCATCCACAAGGTTCTTTTCCAGGGAGAGGTGAGGCATAGCTTCCTGAGCCCCCACCCCCTTCCAGCCTCCTGGTACTGTGGAAAAGATCATCGGTGTGCTGGAATCTCACAACCAAACAGAAAAGCACAGCATACCTTCACTAAATTCAAGATGATAATGGGGGAGCCAAACCTCTGAAGCATCTGGTCGAAGTGAAGGGCAGCCACGTGTGCAAATGGATCTGCCTGGTCCACTGGGAAAGAAAAAAGATGAGTAAGGACCTAAATGAAAATTATAAAGCAGAAATACAAGAAGTGTAGGGGCTTTATACATGTTTACTAACTATAACCCCACGAATCTCCATTTCCTGACTCCCTCTCCAAGAGCTCACTGGCCACTCATTCACTAGGTATTCATTACATTTGAATGAGCTTAGCATTTCAGAAGTGAAATATAAATTTACCAACAGTCAAAATTAAATCTAAATTATTGGAGAAAAACAATATACAGTCCTCTGCCATATTTTCTACCTTCTAGGACACCTTCTCATTGAAATCTAAGCATTTATGAAATGTCTGTACCAACAGCACATTATCTCCAAATGTGAGCACAGAAGTGTTACTATCAAAAAGCCTGTTCCACGCACATGTAATAGGTGGTTTGGGCATCATAGTTGAAATGTCCTGAGACCAGTATAAGGGAACTGATCCTCTCACTTGTACGTAAGAGGAATAACTCCCTGCGGTAAAAGACATCACGGACGCATCGCAGAGTATCTGTTCAGTCTCCACTTCATTTGCAACATCGCCCTGAAAAGAAAGATGTGTTTAAAGATAATTCATGTTTTTAGAATTTCTTTTAATAGAAAAAAATTTCAAGAATATAATGAAACTATAATTCTCATTCTTTGAACATCTAAAAGAGGTAAATGTTGATCAATAGTCAATATGCACATTAGAAAAGAAAAACCATTAAAATATAATAAAGGCAATTAATAGTAGCAGAGAATAGAGAGGAAAAAATCCAATTAAATAGCTAATAATACAAGTACTAAATAGGAAACCAGATAGTATAAATGGCAGAGCAAGAGAGAAAAGAAAAACAATTACATGAAATTATACATAAGGTGAGGAAGACCAAAGACGATCAAAATTCAATTCCGAAGATCAAAGTGAAATGAAAGGACAGAGGTGTGAGATTCGAATAATGTCTGGTGGAAAGAAGGAAGAAAAAAAGGGTTTTGAAGTAGCTTTACTTATAAAAAATACAAGGATGTGACAGGATAATTTTAGAGGCATTAATAATATGTCTGTTTCATTATCCTTTGAAAATTCAAAATATAACTTCAAAATTCTGATTTTTTTCAGAGCACAAGTTATAATGATTTTTCATTGTTGATCTTATTTTAAGAACACTGTTGCTATTTTAAGCCGGGATCAAAACCCAATACCTCACTCGGTCTCTACTGAATCACATATCTGCTCAAGGCTCAAGTGGTCACGTGCAAATAGATGGGGCACTCAAAGGAGATGACACGGCTGATGAGAGAGGGGTGAATTTTCCTTGTTATTTTCCAGTAGTGAATAGAAAAGGGAGTCTGGGCAGAAAAGGGTAGAGGGCAAAGGGCTCCCACCCCTTGCTCTACTTCCTCTCCTCGCTGAGAATGGACGTCCAGCAGTGAGTGCTGCGGTCACGCCCGCGTGTGCCTTGGGTGGGCGCTTTGCTGTTTTTGTCTCTACACTAAACATGTACTACGTTTTTTCCATGGTACAGAAATGGCTCATCTTCCAAAACATTAGACATTTCATAACTCACTAAAACACTGCATAACTCTAAGACAGCTGACTTTAAAGAGCATCTGTACATTAGTCATACTTCTCACAAGTTTCAGATACTCGGGAGGGTTAATTAAGCCAACCCTCCTTATCTGTGGGCTCCACATCCATGGATTCAACCTCTGATCAAAAACACAGCCCAGCCTTCAACAGGTGCACTGGCACTGAACATGTGTAGGCTTTTTTCTTGACATTATTTCCTAAATAATACAGTGTGACAACTATTTAACAGTGTTTACGCCTTGTTAGCTCTTAAGAGTGATCTAGAGATAGTTTAAAGTATGTGGGCGCACGTGCAGAGGAATATGCAAATACTACACCATTTCATATAAAGGACTCGAGCAGCTTTGGATTTTGGTACAGGAAAGAGGGTCCTGTAACCAATTCCTTGTGGATACTAAAGGGCAACTTAATGATATCCCAAACTAAACAATTCTACTTTTTAAAATTTCAGTTTCCTAAACTGTTAAACGTCAGCAATGACACTGTTTGTCAGCTTACCTCACAGTTAGCACCTCTCTTCAGAAAACGGGTCCCGGCAAACTTACTGGATCTCCTAGCGATAAGGGTGACATACACTGGTCGCCCGTAGATCAACAGCTCTGAGGAACTACGTTAAGGCTGTTCAGCACTCGTGACTCTCACACAAGAAATAGGAGAATCCTTCTACCTTCAATACACTTTTAAACAGATCTTGTCCAATGCACAAGAATAGAATAGCACTGGGTCTCATGGTTCTTCAAAACTGTACAGGAATAAAGGGAAGGCAAAACGAAACTGCCAAGGAGTAGTTTTTAAGAATTTCAGAGGAGGCTGGGCATGGTGGTTTCAGGAGTGTGAAACCAGCCTGAGCAAGAGTGAGACCCTGTCTCTACTAAAAATAGAAACATCAGCTGGATGTTGTGGGGGTCACCGGTAGTCTCAGCTACTCTGGAGGGTGAGCAAGAGGATTGCTTGAGCCTAGGAGTTTGAGGTTGCTGAGAGCTATGACGCCTTGACACTCCACCTCATCAGAGTGAGACTCTGTCTCACAAAGAAAAGAATTTCAGCGGAAATAGTAGCACCATATAGGGTAACTGACCAAGGGAAGACCCACAGCCAAGTAAAGGATGTAAACGAGCATAACTAATCTTTCTGTTCTTCAGAAAGCATATGCCTCTCCAAGAGAGCAAGTGTCATTTAATATTGCTCAAATTATAAACAATACGCAACAAATTGCTGAGACAATGAAGCATTACACTGTAAAAGTTAAAATTTGTCACCTAACTACAAAACCTAAAGACGTAATGAATTACTGTGACCTGTTTAACCAACACACAGCTTATCAGTAATGTCATCTTAACTTTCTAGGCTACAGTCACATCTTCCATAAAAGGGAATAATAGTAAAGTAGCTGCTTTTATTAGGTGGTTGGAGGTAAGGTGTTTAAAACTCTTAGTGCCTAGCCTACAGTAAATGTTCAATAAACAGCAGCTACTTTTATCATCATATAGACTTCCAGAATTCATTAAATGCATGATAACCAGGAGATTCGATTCATCATTTAAACTAATGAACTTCAAAATCATAATCTATGATACAGTTTGCTATTTTTAAAAACAAACATTAATTATGCTTAATGCATTCATTCCAGGCTCCAAGTTAGCTCTTAGAAATACAAAACAGAACTACCCTTTAAAACTGCCTGTAGAAACTGTAGCACATTCTTTTTGATATTTTTAGTAGCAAAAAACCTGTGTTCTTCCTAAATCCATTTTACTTTCAGAAACAGACAAAAGTAATGCAGGATCAAATTTCATTATGAGTGAATGATCACGCAGATAATACCACTCACTGGTTGAAAATGATTGTACAGTAATGAACTTGATTTTCAAGTGCAGCATATAAATCTCACTCATCTTCATTTCAGAAGCTCTCTACGCCTTTGTCTAGCCTCTGCCTCCCTCCCTGCCACTCTTCAAGGCTAACCTCTCCAGCTGTGCCTTGATTCCACTCGTCCCAAATGCTCCTGACACAAGAATGCATAATAATAGTTACATGTGCGCACTTAATGGTCTCAAAGCAACAACTCTTTTAAAGTTTTCACCAGACATCTTTACAAGCCTAAGAGGGAAGAAGGACCTCAATTAGAAAACAAGTTAGGTGCAAAAATGCCCCCTATGATCTCAAAAAGTGATAGGAAAAAGCTAAATACCACTTCTACATGTTTATATCATGGTTATATACGCTGCCTTTCTAAACCTCATAACATAATTGCACTTTCGTGAGAGGTCTCAACATACCTAGAAATTAAATGAAAGATGAAGTTGTAGAAAGAAAAAAAGTTTTTAATAAAATTGAAATCATCAGCTTAGCCCAAGGCTTAACCTATTTTATTTAATCTGTTCTGCCCCCTCCCCTGAACTATGGCAGACTTTTCTAATTTATGTCCCTTGTTCTAGTCTCATTTTACTTAACCCAACTTGAAAATGCCTGAACAACTCAAAAGCTTCCTAAATACATCATGCTCCCGAACAAAAACTTTCAAAAGTTCTAGCAGCAAACCCAAAGTTCTTAGCCTGATCACGCAGGCAATCTGACTCCCACCGCCCAATCTCCTTCCCACGATATCCTACCTCTTGGGAGTTTTATACACAAGCCAGGAGAATACTCCTGTATATTTTTCCACATCCACATTCATGGTGTTTCCACAACCTATGATTTCTCTTCTCACTGCTAAGCTGATTTTTGTTTAGGGCCAGGGCATGTTCTAATGTTCCCACGGGCCTGTCCCATTCTCCCCACCTGTCAGTGATTCTGCTCCTTCCAGATAAGCACGATACTTACTATGTACATCACTTATTATATACATTGCATTTTCTACCTTGTTATTTATTAATCTTTCTCCATACATACAGGTCAACTCAAGTAGTCTGGGTAGTCAGCTCAAGTATCAGGGGTAAGTTTTCCAGTTGGGATACATAGACTGATAATTATAATCTTATAATCCATATGTAGCTTTCTACAAATTAGTACAGCATAAGTTTCACGATATGTATCTTAAGTTTTTTAAAAAGGATACTTGACTGCCCACAGAACCCGTGGATAATATACAACAGCCAATCGCGATGCACAGTATTTTTAATTATATCCAGAAGTTCACCATTCCACACATACTTCATGTAAGGCTCACTACAGATCCCAAATACACCTGAAAAATAAAAGCTGGTGTCATTAAGATAAGGAAATAGGTTGACCTTCGACTCATTTTTGAGTTCTGAAAATTCTGTTTCTAACTTCAAAATGAGATGCCCAAATAACAGCATTGCCATTTTCAGTGGATATCACTCCTACCAGGAGCCATTGCACTGTGCTGATCTGCACAAAATCAAAGAAGAAACATTCTGACTTGTGAGAGTTCTTAAGAGAAAAGAGAACAGCAGAGAAATGAAGGACATGTGTATAAATATATTAATATAGCCAAGAGCTGTCAGAGTCCCAGCTGGGTACCAGCACGTGGAGTCAGAGTTCCTGGGTCTAAATGTTTGCTCTGCCTCTTACCAGCAGGGTGACAGGCACCTTCAAGACGTTACTCATCTCAGCGCCTCTGTGTCCACGTCTGTAAGTGTGTTGTGTGGTTGCATCAGAAAGAAATGAACAAGTCATGCACATACAGTGCTTTTATCCAGCCTGGTGCATTAACTAATACTTCCATAAAGGGTAGTTACTACACTAGGCCTTTTCTGGATGAAGAAATCAATTAATTATGTTAATTCCATTCACATAGCCAGATAAATTTATTAAACAGCAGTGAGTTTTACAAAATTTACATTAAATGAACATGAAGTAAAAATTAAGAAGTATATAATGGCTTAAAAAATTGTAACAGTTTGGGATTGCAGTTAATACCATATTTTTTTTTCAAAACATGATCTGTTAAGAGGATTTCTTTATATTTGTAACAAATACACTTTAATCTGAGTCTTAAAAACATTTTCTTCCCTTTCAATGCATTACACAAGAGAATGAATAATACAGACATGACTAGAGTCCTGTCTTCGTCATGTACTAGCTCTGTGACATAAGGCAAGTTACTTAACCTCTCTGAACTTCAACTTTCTAAACCATAAAATGATGTTACTACTACTCACTTAGGAGCTATTGCTCAGATTAAATAGAATAATGCAAAGTACCTGACACACAGCAGAGACCAGAAAAAAAAGTGTATTATTTTCCTGTTCTCCCTAACCCCACACCTTCTACTTTCACATGCTGTTTCTTTTTTTTTTTTTTTCTTGAGACAGAGCCTCAAGCTGTCACCCCAGATAGGGTGCCGTGGCATCCACAGCTCACAGCAACCTCCAATTCCTGGGCTCAAGCGAGTTTCTTGCCTCCGCCACCCAAGTGGCTGGGACTACAGGCGCCTGCCACAACGCCCGGCCATTTTTTGGTTGCAGCCATCATTGTTGTTTGGCAGGCTATTTCTTAACAGTATATCCTTTGTGGTAGGAGAATAATCCTGCCCCCAGCAATGATGTCTACATTCTAATAATTCTAATTATTTAAATATTTATATAAATAATTTAATTCTTTATATAAAACTGGCATTTTACCTACTGTCTAGCATTTTTATGAGGATATTATATGCTAATGAATAGCACATAATAGGTAATATAGGGTAACTTTTTTCTAAAATTTTCTAAAATTCAGGCCATACCAAACTGGTCTCTGTGAAGAAAAATAGGGTATATATTAACCAACACTGAGAAAAACAATTTTCCATGTAAACTTCATCAGAAGTCTAGACCTGAATGCATTCAATAAAAAGTGCATGAATAGGGCAGCACCTGTGGCTCAAAGGAGTAGGGCGTCAGACCGATATGCCAGAGGTGGCGGGTTCAAACCCAGCCCTGGCCAAAAACTGCAAAAAAAAAAGTGCATGAATAATTGCTGAAAAATGTCAGCGTACATTTTGCTGGTTTACAAATGAAATCACATAGTGATTAATAATTTCTACCAAAATGAATTGGTCAAGTTCATATATTCAAAACAACCCCATTTGAGGACAAACAGCAAGGAGGGATGGAGAAATCTGAGGAAAATCTGAGTGAATTTAACGACTTGCCATTTTGTCACATTAACATAATTAGATATGCCAAAACCACCTACCACTTCCACCCTGTGTAATTAATCCTTCATCTTCAAAGATGTCAAAGCTCTCCTGGCGAGTCTTGGTCGTTTCTGATTTTAACATCTCCAGGGGCATTCGCAAGACAGTGAGATTATACTGAAGTGAGTGGGACAAATCGTAGCTGTAACTGAGAACAGAGTTGAAACTTAATAACAGCTACAAAAGCAAAGCATTTTTCACAGTCTTGGCTCCTGTATGGAATTAAAAATCTGTGAATCAAATTACTGAGCACCTGTTACTTAAGTTGGAAGCAATGCTGTTCAAATAAGTACCATAGAACACAGCAAAATATGAGCATAATAAAACACCCATTACGTGGCTCAGGCATCTGCAGGACTAGAAATATACAATACAGTGTGAGTAACTTACATGCTTTGATTTGTACAATGTGCCTTTTTTGACTCATACTGAAATCACTCGAATGGTCTTGTACAAAGGCATCACAATTCCATAGGTATTTGAATGGGGGTCTATAGATTCTACTGTAACCACTGCAACAGTGCACAGTCTGTACCCTAGTCTACTCATGGGCAAAAATAATTCTCTAAATTATTCATGGTGGTATCATCACAGAGTTCATAATAAAACAGGAATAACTGAATAACATAGGCCATTACGGTGAAATGTGCTTTAGGAGAGTAAAAGCCATTTGAAAAATTCTAACAATCTGAGTACATTAAATTTGACCCTTAGCCCAAAAGAAACTCACTACAATTCTGATTTCACATAATTAATACTGTTTTATAAATATTTCTAGCTTTATATTTTTTTAGCATGGAATTTCAGAATGTATCTCATACACATTTCTTTTTATAGTATTTTAGTCACATTTTAAGATGGTTATGATTTTGTCTGGGGGTCTCACACATTATTTTAATTTTTTTCTGCTTTAATTTATTGATACATTTTGAAATTTACTTCATCTCTGAAATACAATTTTAACACATTTGCTAGATGGATCCACTCAGCTTAATAGCATCTAACCTCAAAAGGATAAAAGCTGTATTTTTTTTTTTTTTTAATTGAGACAGAGCCTCAAGCTGTCACCCTGGATAGAGTGTCGTGGCATCACAGCTCACAGCAACCTCCAATTCCTGGGCTCAAGCGAGTCTCCTGCCTCCGCCTCCCAAGTAGCGGGGACTACAGGCTCCCACCACAATGCCTGGCCATTTCTTGGTTGCAGCTGTCATTGTTGTTTGGTGGGCCCGGGGGCTGGATTCGAAACCGCCAGCTCAGGTGTACGTGGCTGGCGCCTTAGCCCGTTGAGCCACAGGCGCCGAGCCTAAAAGCTATATTAAGAAGTTGATTTCTCATCTAACTCCAGTAAGATTAGCCCACATGATGAAATCCCAAAACCAGAGATGTTGGCGTGGATGTGGAGAAAAGGGAACACTTCTACATTGCTGGTGGGAATG